>JBBDGP010004515.1:165000-197500 GCA_037952835.1 Lithobates septentrionalis | reverse complement strand
CCTGCACTCCACCTCTTATCCTTACTAGCGATCTCCAGAATGGTGCCAACAGCAGGAAAGAAAAGATCCTCGGGTCAGTGGGAAGCAATACACCGGGTATAATAGTATAGGGGCTGCTATCACAGTGATGTGCTAAGGTTTACCCACACCACAGCTTTCCTGCTGGTTAGCTGCGCTTTGCCATCGACTTCTATTATATCCTGCGAGTTTGATGCACTTTCTGAATGCATCACCCCTGCACGATCTAAAAGAAGTCTTTGGCAAAGCGCAGCTAACCAAGGTCACAGATGCACTGCGCTGCACCCGCTGTGCAGTTAAACCACGGCACATCAGTGTGAAAGCAGCCTTATAGGGGGCTCAGGATAGTAAGGGTTAATTTGCATATATATATATATAGTCTGGGGGGGGTAAAACCCCATAGTCAAGACGTGTTTTTACCACCCCTGCCCCCACTGCACCCCCTTTAGCTGCAGTGGCCAGGGGTTTAAACATGCCGTTTATATAGGGTTATATGCCCCATTATGGTTGGTGGGTGTAGCACCTGCCAAGCATGACCCATTCAAGTGAATGAGGCCGCTCTGCAAGAGCCTTGTGCGGTACAGCAAACAAGGGGTTAAAGCAGGCAGCATTGTGTTGCTTTCTCACCTTCTGATTTAACCCCTTGCACCCCGCAGAAGCATACAGGGGAAGGCCAAATATAAGCAGATTAACCACTTCCTGACAACCTGCCGCATATATGTGGCCTCTTGGCGGGTAGGCTTTAGGTAATCACTTTACTGTGCTGAGATCGTGCTCCCACCACAGTGACAAACGGGTACCGGAAAGCTCCCAATGCATACCTGCGCCCAGGAGCTTTCCGATCATGTGACCGCCGTGATTGACATGAGCACAATGCCCGACTACGCCTTCCGGCATTTAGATCCGGGGGGGGGGCGGGGCGCTGACATGGGGTTAAACTTTATTTTTAAATCTTCTCTACCTTTAAGAAAAGGAATTGCAGTAACGGAGCTCCGTGTCTGATGTTTTTCGTGAGCTGAAACCTACCAACCTAAACGCTAATGTCTGTGGACAACCAATTCTGGGCGGAGGCGGAGGAACAATTGTCTGCGAGATTGAAATCAGGACTGTGGAATGCCGCAATATACAGCCGGCAAATTGAAAAAGCCACCGAAATCTGATTGGGGAGACGGAGAGCAGCGACAAACGCATTATCGCCTGTGATAAGTTGCCAAACGCTCATTGAGGTATTGGAAATAAATCTTTAAAACCAAAGTGTGGACAGAAAAGGGCAACAGAATCTTCCAAACTATGCCAGTCTGTTCTCTATATAAAGGGATTAGATTTATGTAAAAAAAAATCACCTTAAAAGGGTAAGTTCACGTTTGTACACTTTTGTTTCTAAATTCCAGCTCCCCTATGCATCAATATAGTATTCATGTCCTTTTTTGCAAAAATATCAAAGCTTTCCCTTAAATCTACAGTCACTTACTTCTCTTGTCCTAATCCACGTTTCCAGACGTTTCAATTGGTTAAGTGTTCTTCCTGACCAGACTTTAGGTCAGTGGTTCTCAACTCCTGTCCTCAGGGCCCACTAACAGGCCAGGTTTGCAAGATAACTGAAATACATCACAGGTGATATCATTTGCTGCTCAGTGATTGCAGTATTCTAGTCTGCATCTCCCCCAAGGTAATACATAAAACCTGGCCTGTTGGTGGGTCCTGAGGACTGGAGTTGAGAACCACTGCTTTAGGTCATGACACAGGAAGGAGTTGACCAGCTGACCTCATTAGCACACACCATTATCATCAACCCTCCCATTCCCAGGTGCACATTTTTTAAATGAAATGCAATCAATCAGTGATCACCCTTCTCACTAAATACACAATATACAATCAGATTGCATAGTGTATGGCCATCTTTATACAAGTACATAGGAGGGACAGAAACACTCAGCTGTCAAGCCCCGTATACAACTCTGCATAGCGGCAGGAACTCGCACTCCCACATGCGGTTTTTTTTTGGGGGGGGGGGGGGTTAGCGAGGGGGGGGGGCCTTTTGGAGCATTTTTACTTATCACACATAGGGCATCCCATCCACCTGAATGGGCGGCTCTACACGCAGCAATCTCCCCAAAGAAGCTTTTTTTTTTTCTTTTAGAGTGGCGCTTGGTGCGTATTTTACTGTGATTTTTGGTGCAGTGCATTTCTGAAATGCAAGAAAATGCACAGATGTGAATGGAGCCTCGTTGTTCTTTCATTTTCAGGCCCCATTCAGATCTAGCATAGTGGTGAGCGAACGTTTTGTGTCTCGTTTTTCCTGTGACACGCACAGGGCAGCCTGTTGATTTCAATTGGCTGCACTACATGTGGTTAATGGGACATTTTGTTGTTTTGTGTGTTTTTTACTGTGCGTTTTGCAGCATTTGCCCCTCGTTTTTTCACATGGCAAAATTTTTGTTTGCTTCTGTGTTTGGTGTGCCGTTAATTAATGGCACTGAAAGCGCAACTACTAATTTTAAGTGTATAAACATGGCCATATACTATACAATCTGATTGTATATTGTGTATTTAGTGAGAAGGGTGATCACTGATTGAGTGCATTCTTTTAAAAAAAAACATGCACCTGGGAATGGGGAGGGTGGATAATGATGTGTGCTAAAGAGTTTAGGTGGTCAACTCCTTCCTGTGTCATGACCTAAAGTCTGATCAGGAAGACGACATTACTAATGGAAACGTCTGGAAACATGGATTAGGACAAGAAGTAAGTGACTGTAGATTTAATGGAAAGCTTTGATATTTTTGCAAAAAAATGACATGAATGCTATATTGGTGCATAGGGGAGCTGGAATTTAGAGGAAAAGAAAAAAAAAGTGTACAAAAGGTGTCCTTTAAAGAGAACCTGTACTCAAATATTTATGAGTTTGGAAAAAGAGTAAATAATGGATTACAGTTCTTACCTGTCCTGGGGAAAATGCTGCTGACTCCTTGCAGCGCTCATCATCTAGCTGAGCATTTGGGCTTGTGATCTGTTGAAGAAGATTCAGATTTCAGCTTTACAAAAAAAATCCTTTTTACATATTCCTATCCTTGTGTGACAAGGTGGGGGGAAGGGGAGTGATTTACTAAAGGAATGGAAACCGTTTATTGTTCTGCGAACTCAGTGAATAAGGTGAAGCTGTGTTCCCCTTTTCGTTGCACAGGATATGATATTGAGGGTAAACTCAGCTTCACCTAATTATTAGCCCCAATTGGCATTCCCTTCAATACGAAGTGAACAGTCTCCACTCATAGTAAATCAACGCCAGTTTTCTATAACATACGAGGGGTGTCTATAAAATAACGAGACTATGATCCCACCTAGTAAACGAAGCAGTCAGATCCGGTTAGAACTGCATGCGTGGTGACTTTTGAACATGTTTGAACCTGCATGACAAGCAGCAACACTCTATGACGTTCAGTTGTTTGGGAGTCGCCATTTAGTTTGGTTGTGTTTTCTGTAGTGTGCCAAAAAAAAAAGCTAGGTTTAAATGTTGAACAACGTGTCAATTTGAAATATTATTAAAATTGCACAAAACACCAACAGAAAGTTTTAAAATGCTTACTACAGCTTATGGGAATGATGGCCTGTCTCCTGCGCGTGTGTTTGAGTGGCACAAAAGATTCAGCGAGGGACGCGAGAATAAATTCCCAAAAGTTAAAATCAGTGCTTAAAAGGGACGTGTTTTGAGTCAGTTGATGCTGTAAAGAAGAAAACGGCGGATGTGTTGAAATAGCTGACAGAAATAGATTTTTGTCCATGCCTTCGACCAGTGGAAAACAAGACTGCAGCAATGTATTACTGCAAATGGGGACTATATTGAAGGGGACAAGGATTACATTTGCAATACATATAAATAAAGTTGTGTTGTTTATTCAGTCTGGTTATTTAATAGACACACCTCGTATGTGTAGCCAAAGAGAAGATAAAAATGAATAGGCCAGTAAAAGATAAAACAACACAAGCCCATTTGCTGCAATATTCACCATCAATCCAGAGATTTCCTCTGCCACTATCCCCAATCTGATGGCCAATTTTATTCAACCAACTTACTCTGAGTCATCCCGGACGAGCCCCCAACCTGTGACTGGACAATGAAAGAAAAAGTAGTACAGCGATGAGCTTATCTCTCTGTCACTCTCCTCCTAAAATGTCCTCATTCTAATGTCCATCATCCTTCACCCAACTTCCTTTGAGTTACCCCGGATGACCCCCCAAGAAAAAGTAGTACAGTGATGAGCTACTCTCTCTGTTACTCTCCTCTCTCCTCCCATCACCATGCTTTTTGTCAGCACTTGAACTGATTGGCTCCTGTTTCAATGGTTTTTATTTCAAGTTTTCACAATTTCCATAGTGAATAAAAGTACAAAAGTAAACCGTTTCATGGTGATATTTGCAGCATCACACATTATAATATATGTAAACTTTCTGTAAGATGGTACTGACATTTGCCACCTGAGATATCATTTTTATTATTATTGCTACGTTAGTACTTTTCGTGTGGGGGTCTATGCCAAGACAAAGTTTAACGTTTTTAGATCTCTGCCAAATGACCCTCATTATTTTGTCAGAGTTGGAGATAGGAGATAGTTGAACATAAAGAATGACAGGTTGAAAGAGAAGTAAAGGAGTAAAGAGTTAGAGATTTAGAAAGCGACCCCACCCCCCCACCGGCCATGGCTCTGGGGACTGATTGGCTCCTTATGTTGCTTCTACCTCTCCCAGCCTGAGCTCTGCTGTATAAAGGCTGGGGAGCCCCCATGGAAAGCAGCTCTCCGGGGGGGCACTCGAAGAGGAGGAGCCAGAAGCACCGCCGGGGCACCAGAGAAAAGGGGTAAGTATAACATGTTTGTTATTAAAAAAAAAAAAACAACTAACCTTTACAATCACTTTAATGGGGAATGTATGTTTCTTGCTAAAGAACATTATTTTTTATAGTTGTTACAAGTAAAGTTATACTTTAAAGGAAAAAAAAATAAAAGGATTCTTTAAAATTTAGAACTGAACACACCTGGGAGATGGAATATTTACCAGTCACCAGATTGTGTCCTGCCGGTAAATCCCAAGCACCCAATCCGGACCTATCGGGAAATGACGGATAGTCGTCCTTTCTGTAGGGCAGTCGGGTGTCCTTACTCCTTCTCTGACAGTGCTGCAGCAATGAATGGGTTAAATTGCTCATCCTTCGCTGGAAATAACTCGCTGTCTCCATGATGGAAATCTGCGCTGAGACGATGGCGGGATGAGTGGCGCTCGGAGCGCTGTGCCGCTGTGTGGGAGGAGGTTTTCTCTCCCTGATCTGCCTTCATTCACAACTCAGACATAAAACCAATCACTTAACATCTTCTGCCGCCAAGCCGCGTTTAGAAAAATGATCAGCAGCGTGGTGCCCCCCAAAGCAGGGGATTATGGGGGGGGGGGGAGAAGACATGTTGGTACAGTGGATTTATCCTCCTGCAGGATGGACATGACGGTGACCAAAATACTCACCAAAATCTGAGAAGTGGAAATCTATATTGGTGTGTCACATCATTAAAGTGGACCTGTCAGTGGCGGCTGGTGCGCAAATTTTTTTTTGGGGGGGGGGGGCGCAAACAAACTGAAAAATTCTAAAAAAGTACTTTAAAAAAACCCCATAAATTGCAGCCTCCCTTGTGCCAATCAAATGCAGCCACTGTGCCCATCATATGCAGCCACCGTGCCATCAAATGCAGCAAGGCGTGTCCCCCGGCTGTCACTTCACCCCCCCCCACGGCTGGTCCGGCGGCACTTACCGCTCCTGGAGTGACGGGGCTCTCCTCCTCCTCCTCTTCTGCAGTGGCGGAAAGCGGCGGCTCCGGTGTCCGTTCGGCTCTTCAGGCTTCCTCTGCCGTGTCTCCTCTTCCGCCAAAGCATTAGGCATCCAATAGGATTGCCTAATACTTTGGCCAATTGGGAGACAGGTCTCACTGACCTGCCTCCTGATTGGCAGGGAGGAACGTTAGTGTGAAAATAGCGAAAATTAAGTTGCTATGTCACACAACAGGGTGGGATTGGGACGCAGTACTCTGCTCCCCGAGCCCACCCTATTTTGAAGCCTATTAGAGCCTCTGGCTCTAATCACGTGCTTCAAAATACACACCCCTGCCTATCCCCGCCATAGTATTTCATGTGTCTGGCGTCCTGAAAGGGGCCGGGCATATGAATAGGGAGGGTGGCGGCGGTGTAAGGGGGAGGTGCCCACAATGCACGGCCTGGCATAGGACACCCCCCGGTCACGCCCCCTTAAAGGAGAATTATACAAAAAAAATGGTTAAACCCTCAACAGATTTTTTTTTTTTTAACCACTACTATTCCTTTATACCGGCTTTTGAAATTTACAAATGCAGCAATTTAGAAATTGGATGAAATGTTTAGCGCTGGGAAACACTTTTTTGAAAGATAAAAAGTGCATTTTATATACAACTATATAGATCAGACCCAAATGAGGGAAAAACGAGGAGCAAAGAGGAACAGAGGGACTTTGTTCCAAATCAGGGACAGTTGGGGGCTATGGATGTCATCAGTCTACTGCAGGTAGGAGGAACCATTTCCTCAGTCTCCCCTCCCACAGTGATCAGACTGCAACATTGTAACTTTGTAGGAAGTCACAAGGTGAAAGGCTACAGCAAGGAACCCCAACAGGCACCAGAAGTTATAGGACTGTCATCATCTCAGTCCAGGAAGTAGATGGTGACCCTGAATGATGCCTGAGCAAAGATGGCAAGAGGATGCCAAGCAGAGTACTGTGATCCCTGTGACCCTCCCAGCATTTCTGTGCTGGACAACATTACAAAGATACCAGTGGGGGCAATTTACACCTTGTTGCTTTTTATGAATGCAGAATATTAGAATGAATAACAGAATTCATGTTTGTAATCAATGTATCCGAATCTATCAGTTCTCCACCTTCAAAGGGTGAAATGACATGCAGCTTGGCGTTCGAGCAACACCCCACTATGCCTAAGCTGAGCGGCCCCCTGTGCTTCCAGTGACCCCCCCCCCCTGCTTCCTTAGTCTCCAACACCGCTGCGACCCCTTTGAACTCCGGTGACCCCAGCACTCTTGTACCTCCAGGGACACCATGGCCCCCCGTGCACTACAGTGACCTTTGTGCACCGCAGTGACCTCATCCTCCCTGTGTTTCCAGTGACCCCCCTGATCTCCATAGTCTCCAACGCCACTGTGACCCCTTTTGCATTTCAGTGACCCCAATGCTCCTGTTCCTGCCAGTGACCGTGACCCCCATGCACTTCAGGGCTCCTGTTCTCGTCAGTGACTGTGGCCCCTGTGCACTCCAGTGACTTCAGCATCCTTGTTCCTCCAGTGTCCCTTTGCTTCCAGTGACCCCCCTGGCCTCCTTGGTTTCCAACAACACCGTGACCCCTTTGCACTCCAGTGACCCTAGGGCTCCTGTACCTCCAGTGACTTTGTGGTCTCTGTTTACTACTACTACTACGTGCCTGCTAACAGCAATGACTGTGACCTCTGTGCACTCTAATGATCCTGGGGCTCCTGTACATCCAATGAGTCTGTGATCCCTGTATTTTTCAGTGACCTCAGCCTCCCTGCTCTCCTACTGTCTTCCTGTGCTTCCAGTGACCCCTCTGATCTCCTTAATCTCCAACACCACCCTGTGCAATACAGTGACCCCAGTGCTTCTGTAATTCTATTGACTGTGACCCCTGTGCAGTCCAGTGACCCCAGTCCACCTATTCCTACCAGTGGCTGTGACCTCTGTGAACTTCAGTGACCCTAGTGCACCTATTCCCACCAGTGACTGTGACTTGTGTGAACTCCAGTGACACCAGTGTGCCCATTTCCACCAGTAACTGTGACCTCTGTGCACTCCAGTGACCCCAGTGCACCTATTCCAACCAGTGACTGTGACCCCTGTGCACTCCAGTGACCCTAGTGCTCCCTTTCCCACTATATACTGTGACCCTGTGCACTCCAGTGACCCTAGTGCTCCTTTTCCCATTAGATACTGTGACCTCTGTGCATTTCAGTGACCATGACTTCTGTGCCTCCAGTGTTCCCACTGACTTCTCTCTGCTCTATTATGTCTTCACTGTTTGCCACTGTGATGCTTGTGCATTCTAAATGACTCCATCATGCCTGTGCCTCAAGTGACCGCAGCAACTGTGACACTGCAGCGACCGCTTTGTCTCTAGTGACTTTATTGTGTTATCAGCTACCCCCCGCGCTTCTGTGTCTCCAGTGTTTCTGGTGATCCCTGTGCCTCCAGTGACCCCTGTGAGCTTGTGTCTCTCTAGTGACCCTTGTGCCTCCAGTGACCCCTGTGAGCTCCTGTGTCTCTAGTGACCCTTGTGCCTCCAGTGTCCCCTGTGAGCTCCTGTGTCTCTAGTGACCCCTGTGAGCTCCTGTGTCTCTAGTGACCCTTGTGCCTCCAGTGACCCCTGTGAGCTTGTGTCTCCAGTAACCCGTGAGCTCCTGTGTCTCTAGTGACCCTTGTGCCTCCATTGACCCCTGTGTCTCTAGTGACCCTTGTACCTCCAGTGACCCCTGTGAGCTCCTGTGTCTCTAGTGACCCTTGTACCTCCAGTGACCCCTGTGAGCTCCTTTGTCTCTAGTGACCCTTGTGCCTCCAGTGACCCCTGTGAGCTCCTGTGTCTCTAGTGACCCTTGTACCTCCAGTGACCCCTGTGAGCTCCTGTGTCTCTAGTGACCCTTGTACCTCCAGTGACCCCTGTGAGCTCCTGTGTCTCTAGTGACCCTTGTACCTCCAGTGACCCCTGTGAGCTCCTGTGTCTCTAGTGACCCTTGTGCCTCCAGTGTCCCCTGTGAGCTCCTGTGTCTCTAGTGACCCCTGTGAGCTTGTGTGTCTCTAGTGACCCTTGTGCCTCCAGTGACCCCTGTGAGCTTGTGTGTCTCTAGTGACCCTTGTGCCTCCAGTGACCCTTGTGAGCGTCTGTATCTCTAGTGACCCTTGTACCTCTAGTGATCACTGGGCACAGAAGTGACTCCTGTATCTCCAGAAACCCCTGTCTCCCAAGCAACCATTGCAATTTCTGTGTCTCCAGTGTTTGTGTTCCCAACGCCCCCTGTATCTCTAACAACCCTTGTGCGTCCAGTGTCCTTTGCATCTCCACTGTCCTTGGTGACCCTTCTACACTCCTGTGCCCCCAATAACCCTGTGTCTCCGGTGATCTCTCAGCACCCTGTGCCTTTCACTTGCTCCACAGCATCCTGTGTCCCCAGAGCATCCTATCTTGTGACCCCAGTGCTCCCTGACACCAGGTACCCTACTGTATCTCCTTGACTGTCCCTCTGCCTGTGAATGTGGACCCCTGTCTGTGACAACATCTGCACATTTTCCTGTACATAGTGTTTATTGCTCCACCTACAGGTCATCCTTAGGATTGTATTACTGGGTGTGTCCCCACTGAGCAGATTCGGCTCACTTCCTGTGTGGTCACTGGGACAGAAGATACATTTTCCCAGACCGCAATAAATTCCTAGGAGAAGTTCTCACCCTTCCCCTGCTCAACACAGAACAAAAAACTTAGACTTTAAAAGGTGTAATAAATAAAACTTGGGTCACTCCGCTCTGGTATGTGCCAGCGACGTACGAAGGTTGTCCCCGACATGGCAGAATTGAGTGTGAATGTGCCCTGTGTGTGACGACGGTTCAGCTTGGTCCACTGACGGGCCATACATCTCCCTTCTTATAGAGTGGGGGCCCCGCCTGCGCCTCTCATGTTCCTGAGAACCGAGTCGGGATTTGGTTCATCGCTGGGCCATTAGTTGGATTTATTGGGGCCATTTCTATAGAGTCGTGAGAAGTGGCCACTTCCTGGCAGGACTCGGGGCTCTCCGTCTATCTGGCCCTGACACCGGGTTTTTGTGCCCGCCGCGCGGTGAATGAGCCTCTTCAGTGCCGGCTGGATTTATGGTTCCTCTAAATGACTACGAGCGAAGCATTTCAATCTCCCCGACATGAATATTCACAGAGTCGTAAACGAGAACGGAGCAATCAACAGAGGCATTTATCCGAAGACCCCTTCTTCATCTAAAATAGCTGCAGAACGCATCGCCGCTAAAACACTTTCCATATAAGGACGCATTATGTGGGGTCCCCCGACAGATGGCAGTGTGAGGATGACTATGAATTCCCGTCCCGTTGGCGTATTCTGCTGATCTGTGGTTGATACATTATTGAACCCAGTAAGAAATTCCGACAGAAAAATTACGTCGCAAATTGCAACAAATGATCTATTATGTCGCAGGGACCACAGTCCAGCGCCCCCTGCTGCCTGGCTTATGCTACTGCGATATTCAGAAGGCATGACGCGAATAGCGATCTTCTAGCTTCTGATTCTGATTCACAAGCTGCATTTCACAGGAACACGCACTGCGATCTTCGTTCTTTTGTCGCACCAGAATGACTTGTTGGAATCTGCACTGTTTTAACCCCTTCCTGCCCTGTCCTTACCCTTTAATAGGGTGTTTGCGCCCGGGGGTGGGAGGATTGGCAATCACGTGACCACTGTGATTGGCTGTCACAGTGGTCACTTGATCAGAAGGCGGTCCTGTTGGCTATCGATCGTTAGTCCCTGTGCTGGGAGCTGCGGTGACACACTTGGACCACAAACTTTGGCCGCCCAGCAACGCATATGTGTGGTCTGTGAGTGTTGAAGACCATCCTTTTCTGTTGCACTTACAGCATGTGTTACATCGGTGGCCACCAGTGGCGGCTCGTGGGAACATTTTTCGGGGGGGGGGGGGGGGGGGCGGCAAACTGTATGCCACCCTCCCCCTCGGTCGGTAGCACTTACCCCATCACCAGCGACTTCCCCTTGCTTGGTGGCTTCCCGTTCTCCTGCTCTTCACGGAGACGGCTTCCATTTCCTTCCTCCTCGGTGGCTAATTGGGAGTCTTCGCTTTTTTGGCCAATCAGAAAACGGGTCTCACACCCGCTTCTGATTGGCCTGATTGAGGATCAGTGTTACAACAGCGAATGTTCATTCGCTGTTGTAACACACCTGGGTGGGCTCCAGGTTGCATTCTCTGCAACCTGAGCCCACCCTATTTTGAAGCCTATTAGAGCCACTGGCTCTAGTCAGGTTCTTAAAAAAAATCCCCTGCTGCTGTAATTCATGCGCCCGGTGACCCAAAAGGGGCCGTACGCATGAATAGGGGGTGCTTTGCATGAATCTATCCATTACCATAGAGGGAGTGGCCTGGAGAGAGGGGGCGCCGTCTGGGCACCCCTAATGGATGGGCCGCCACTGGTGGCCACGTGTCGCATCACTGAAAGTTTATGGGGCCCACAAGCCCCATTTTAAATTATAACAATCTGAGTCACCTGTGATTGGTACATTGTAAATGATAATCCAAGTCTCCTGTGATTAATGCATTGTAAATGATAACAATCTGAGTCACCCATGACTGATACATTGTAAATGATAATCCGAGTCTCCTGTGTTTGATTGTAAATCTGATACATTCTAAATCAGGGATATTCAATTAGCAGACCTCCAGCTGTTGCAAAACTACAAGTCCCATCATGCCTCTGCCTCTGGGTGTCATGCTTGTGGCCGTCAGAGTCTTGCTATGCCTCATGGGACTTGTAGTTCTGCAACAGCTGGAGGTCCGCTAATTGCATATCCCTGTTCTAAATGATAATCTGAGACTCCCGTGATTGATACATTGTAAATGATAATCTGAGACTCCCGTGATTGATACATTGTAAATGATAATCTGAGACTCCTGTGATTGATACATTGTAAAAGATAACAATCTGAGACCCCTGGTGGACTTTGAGATTTTAATTCTCATTGCTACCACTGCGAGGGCCGGATGATGTCGCATTTTTCTACATCATGTGAATCAGCCAATCATAAACAATGATTATGGGGGAGGAAGAGTCGGGAGGCTCTATACTGTAAATTGATAATTAGTAGGTTTAATGTACACAGCTTGGAAGCGGGACAGATTGGCGCGTCCTCTCTGGATTTTTTGCGGCAGATGACGACGCCAGCCCGGCTCGGATTACTGCAAGATGATATTCACCAACACATTTCATGGCGCTGCAATTAACAGGTTTTTTTTTTTCCCCTGTTCCCTCTAATTAATTTGGTGAGGGGGTACGAGCAGGAGGCATCTGGGAGCGGCACAGATGGCGCCCGGTTTCTTCACCGACTTTCAGTAAATAAACATTCTGCCCGTCTGTGGAACTGCGCTGCGTCTTCCGGCGCTCGTTACCATACGCCTGTGAAAACTCGGATCCGTACTTCTTGTTAATAATTAGCTGCACATATGCACTTAATTGAAAACTTGACTCCAACCAGTTAAAGCAGAACTCCATCTACACGCAGTTCATACATGTTATGTGGCCGGCTATTCAGTACCTGAAAATTGATTTTCAGCTCTGTTCAGGCGGTCCTGTAATTCACACTGCTCTGCCACAGCAGAAGCCAAATGTATAAAGCTTGAACGTGATTGGTCAAAGTTTGCAGAAGATGCAAATGTTGGCAATCCACATAAAGTTTATATATTAAAATAATTAAAAAACAGCCAACTCATTCCAGGGATTCCAGAGCTCCCCTCCCCCTTCATCAGAGTTTAAATGACTACTACAGTGGGGACGGAAAGTATTCAGACCCCCTAAATTTTTCACTCTTTGTTATATTGCAGCCATTTGCTGAAATCATTTAAGTTCATTTTTTTCCTCATTAATGTACACACAGCACCCCATATTGTACACACAGAAACCTATATTGACAGAAAACACAGAATTGATGACAATTTTGCAGATTTATTAAAAAAGAAAAACTGAAATATCACATGGTCCTAAGTATTCAGACCCTTTGCTGTGACACTCATATATTTAACTCAGGTGCTGTCCATTTCTTCTGATCATCCTTGAGATAGTTCTACACTTTCAATTGACTCCAGCTGTGTTTGATTATACTAATTGGACTTGATTAGGAAAGCCACACACCTGTCTAAGACCTTAGAGCCCATTCACACAGGGACGACTTGTCAGGCGACCTAGTCGCCTGACAAGTCGCCTCCCGTTCTGTACAATGGAACCGTTCTAATCGGAGCGACACAAGTCGCTCCGACTTAGAAAAAGGTTCCTGTACGACTTTGGGGGCGACTTGGGGCGACTTGCATAGACTTCTATACAGAAGTCGTTTTGCAAGTCGCCGCGGAAGTCGTTTGCAGGTCGCCTCGCTGAGGCGACCTGCAAGTCGTGTTGCCCCTGTGTGAATGGGCTCTTACAGCTCACAGTGCACGTCAGAGCAAATGAGAATCATGAGGGCAAAGGAACTGCCTGAAGAGCTCAGAAACAGAATTGTGGGAAGGCACAGATCTGGCCAAGGTTACAAAAAGATTTCTGCTGCACTTAAGGTTCCTAAGAGCACAGTGGCCTCCATAATCCTTAAATGGAAGACGTTTGGGACGACCAGAACCCTTCCTAGAGCTGGCCGTCCGGCCAAACTGAGCTATTGGGGGAGAAGAGCCTCGGTGAGAGAGGTAAAGAAGAACCCAAAGATCACTGTGGCTGAGCTCCAGAGATGCAGTCGGGAGATGGGAGAAAGTTGTAGAAAGTCAACCATCACTGCAGCCCTCCACCAGTCGGGGCTTTATGGCAGAGTGGCCCGACGGAAGCCTCTCCTCAGTGCAAGACACATGAAAGTCCGCATGGAGTTTGCTAAAAAACACCTGAAGGACTCCAAGTTGGTGAGAAATAAGATTCTCTGGTCTGATATGACCAAGATAGAACTTTTTGGCCTTAATTCTAAGAGCCCTTGCACACTGGGGCGGTTTGCAGGCGCTATTGCGCTAATAATAGCGCCTGCAAACCGCCCCGAAAGTGCCGCTCCTTGCATTCCAGTGTGAAAGCCCCGAGGGCTTTCACACTGGAGCGATGCGCTGGCAGGACGGTAAAAAAAGTCCTGCTAGCAGCATCTTCGGAGCGGTGAAGGAGCGGAGTGTATACCGCTCCTTTACCGCTCCTGCCCATTGAAATCAATGGGACGGCGCGGCTATACCGCCGGCAATGCGCCTCTGCAGAGGCGCTTTGCGGTGGTATTTAACCCCTTCTCGGCCGTTAGCGGGGGTAAAACCGCCCCGCTAGCGGCCGCATACCGGCGGTAAAACGCCGCTAATAATAGCGGCGTTTTACCGCAGACGCCGCCCCCGCCCCAGTGTGCAAGGGCTCTTAGCGGTATGTGTGGAGAAAACCAGGCACTGCTCATCACCTGTCCAATACAGTCCCAACAGTGAAGCATGGTGGTGGCAGCATCATGCTGTGGGGGTGTTTTTCAGCTGCAGGGACAGGACGACTGGTTGCAATTGAGGGAAAGATGAATGTGGCCAAGTACAGGGATATCCTGGACAAAAACCTTTTCCAGAGTGCTCAGGACCTCAGACTGGGCCGAAGGTTTACCTTCCAACAAGACAATGACCCTAAGCACACAGCTAAAATAACGAAGGAATGGCTTCACAACAACTCCGTGACTGTTCTTGAATGGCCCAGCCAGAGCCCTGACTTAAACCCAATTGAGCATCTCTGGAGAGACCTAAAAATGGCCGTCCACCAACGTTTACCATCCAACCTGACAGAACTGGAGAGGATCTGCAAGGAGGAATGGCAGAGGATCCCCAAATCCAGGTGTGAAAAACTTGTTGCATCTTTCCCAAAAAGACTCATGGCTGTATTAGATCAAAAGGGGCTTCTACTAAATACTGAGCAAAGGGTCTGAATACTTAGGACCATGTGATATTTCAGTTTTTCTTTTTTAATAAATCTGCAAAAATGTCAACAATTCTGTGTTTTTTTGCCCAGTTTTACTTTAATAAAAAGTTGCTGAACTGGAAAAAAAAGACCCAGGCAAGCAAAAATGGTTGTGAATCCTGCAATAATGCAATAACTGACAGGTTGCTTAATGCAGCAACCAGAGCAGACCTTCTGCTGTTATAACTTAAACTGAAAACCTTATTTCACCCCAGTCCAGCATCGTTAAGTCTAGGATCACATCTATGCGATTGTGGTTTTCAGGCGCGTTTTGCGGTGCATTTTGCGGTTTTTTATTTTTCTCTTTAAAACACACTGTATATAGCTGGTTGCTAAGGAGCTGGCTGGGAAGCCGGCCGCCACATCCTTAACAACCGATGAGTTATCAGCTGTCAGCGGGGTTCCCCACTGACAGCTAAATGAAAAAAAAATTGCTCGCAAAAAAAAAAAAAAAACACGTCATGAGCCCGCACCACGCCCCCCCCCCCCCAATCCATACCCGGCCCTTCAAGTCTGGTATGAATTTGGAGGGGAACCCCACGCCAAAATTTTCAGAGAGCTTCCAGATCCTGTTAACCTCCAGGGTTGTGGAGAAGAGGCCCTTGTCCCAATCAACATGTTGAGGGCATGTGGCCCAGTATGGTTTAGAAGAGGGGGGGGGGGGGGGGGACGCTTGCTCAACCCGCCCCTTTCCTGACCTGCTGGGCTGCATGTTTAGATAAGGGTCTGGTATGGATTTTTTTTTGGGGGGGGGGGCACTCCATTTTAAAAGAAATGTTTGGTGTGGGGTTCCCCTCCAAATTCATACCAGACCCAAAGGGCCTGGTATGGGATTTGGGGGGCCCCATGCTGTTTTTTCCTGCCAACTCTCTGTATTACATTCAGTTGTTAGCAGGGAAGCCCACTGACAGCTGACGACTCCTCGGTTGTTAAGGACATGGCAGCCGGCTTCCCAGCCCCCTCCTAAGCTGCTAGCTATACAGTTTGTTGAAGCAAAAAAAAAAAAAAAGCATCAAAAACGCAACACTTGCGTTTCTGGTGTGGCTTCATTGGAGTCTATTACATGCAAAATGCAATCTGCTGAAAGAAATAAAGTCCCTGACCCTTTCTAGAGACGCACCTGCTGAAAAACACATACATGTGAACGTGTACCATAGGAAACCATGTTAAATGGACTGTAGTGCGTTTCTGCAAGCTGCAAAACATGCATGAAGGGGAGCGCTTTTTTTTACTCCTGAAACGTGTTGGAGGTTTTTGAATGATTATTGTGGACACCAGTACAAACAAATGCAAAAATGAGGTGCCCTTTAAATAAATAATTATAGTGACACCTTATTGAATAAAAAGTGCTGAAAACACAGTATAACAAAACTGATTAACATATAAATACAAATTGTTATTGTAAATAGTCCATTGTAATGTGAACCACAAGTACCAGCAATCCAAGATGTAAATCCAGTGTTCCACCACCATAAGCACATTCAGGGGGGCTTACCGCAGAGATTGTCCCCAGATTCCAGGGGCCAACAGGGCTTGAACACAGAAGCTGCTCCTGTCACAAAAAAAAAACAAAAAAGCAAACAGACTGTGGCTGTCTGCCACAGCATTTATAAGCATTGTTCAGACATGAAATTGAGCTATACAATGTAACATTATTTATAAACATTGATCAGGTAGGAGAGAGAGATACAAAGTGACATTGTTTATAAACATCGTTCAGACATGAGATAGAGATACAAAGTAACATTGTTTGTAAAACATTTTTCAGCCATGAGATTGAGATATACAAAGTAGCATTGTTTATAAATGGATGTGTCCATCGTCACAGGGTGGTACTGTGGATGTCTAAACCAATGGAAAAAAAGTGTCTCAAATTTAAACCTTGTGAAGTAAAATGACCATGGACTTTTTAGGCACCAAGACATACAAAGGTTTGTATAAAATATAACAACTTTTATTTCAGATCTTAAAAAAACATCATAGCTAAAAATGTATAAATAGATCATAAATAAAAGTGGTTATATTTTATACAAACCTTTGTATGTCTTAGTAGAGATACAAAGTAACATTGTTTATAAACATTGATCAGACAGGAGGTAGAGAGATACAAAGTAACATTGTTTATAAACATCGATCAGACAGGAGATAGAGAGATACAAAGTAACATTTTTACTTTTGTATCTACTCAGTTTCATTTATTTGCAGATCAAAAGGGATGAGCTTCAATCTACATAGGATGTGAGCTAAAGCTAATATAGCTAATATTTTCCTGCTGATCTCCCCCCTAAAAGTGGAACTCAGGAACTTACATATCTGCACGAATCCTGACATGACACAATATACACCAGCAGGATCATTTTTTTTCAGAAAAGCCCAACCTATTATCATTAAAAAGCAGTTCTTGACTTCCAGTCTGTGACTCTACCTAGGCTGAGATGATGTCATCAGTCTGCTGCAGGCAGGTGGAAGCCTTTCCTCAGTCTCCTCTCCCCCCCCAGTGATCAGACTTCAATATTGTAACTTTGTAGTAAGTTACAAGGAAAGAGGCTGCAGCTTGGAAGTGTTGCACTGACCTTACCTATTGACCAGTATGCGGAATGACGAATGACAGGTCCACTTTGAACCTCAATAGAAACTTGAGACAACACACACAATCCCATTACTTTTTATGGAACCTGTGTGGTCTGTCAGCTCCCTCAATATTCTTAAAAAAAAAGAAACAGAACATAAAGAAAAACTCCGACAGCGACTCAAGAAATTGATGCAACTCGGTAAATTTTTATTGCAACTGGAAGACAAAAAACATCACAGAAACGTGTTTTATGGTAGATCCGGGAGGGGGAAGTGTTATATTTACAATAATTCCATGAAACTGTTTCTTTGGCAGTATGATTACACATCAAGAAAATGTGAAATGCAGAAAAAGGATGCGTTAACAAAAACAAAACAAAACAAAAAAAAAAAACAATTGTACTTCCGCCCACCGGCTGCGCAGGCCGCTCACATTATTCCCGTCCGACTGTTTCACCCAGAAACAGAAACCAAAGTCACAGTTAAATCGAGTTCAGGACATTGGCAGCTACACACAAAGTACAGAAAAAAAATATATATATTGCATTTTTTTCCCACTGCACATTTTTTTTTTTTCTTGGCCCGTCTGGGTGCGACCACCCGACAAATTATTCAGTTTTATTTTAAAATTAACCCTTTCGCTTGCGCAGGGAGCCCCAGAACAAAAAAAAGGCTGCAGCGCAATGCCTCAGCCCTCCACCGGGAGGCGAGAAAGCGGCCCAATGATGCTGCAGGGTCAATTTGCTACGGGGCTCTTTGGCAGCGAAGAGGTTAACCAAAACTTTTTTTTTTTCTTTAAACGATTTATCACTTAACAAAATAAAATATATTTTCTTAGAAATGTTACAGAATCCATAAAAAAAACAAAAAAACAAAAAAATCTACAAGTTTTAAAATGCTTTTCATAATAAAGACACACATTATTTTTTTTTTCACAAACAAGTTTGTTTATATCAGAACATGGCGGAGTAGCGAGCGTGGTTGGGCGGAGTCGTTGTAACGTATTTTTTTTTTATAGATTATAATAAATGGCTGAAGGAATAATGCGGTAGTGGCAGTGGTTGGGGCGGTTGATGCTAGGCGCAGACGCAGAAATTTCTCCTATAATATTACGTTTTTTTTTTAATTACATAAAAACATTTTTATACTAAATTAGAAATTAAAAAAAAAAAAAAATTTCCAGCATGCGTACTTTCGCATTTTAACAGCATGATGGAAACCAGACTATTTAGTCCCTGTCCCTGAGATGCAGTTATCCCAGCCCACTTCAGGCCCGCCCAGTGACTGGGTTGCCCCACTTACTTACCGGATGGCCCGCCCACAATTCACTCCTGAATTGTGCAAGGACAGGTACTGTTCTCCTCTCAATGACACCAATGATGGGGCACAATTCCTTTCACTGACACCATCATGGGGGCATAATTTCTCCTACTGATATAGAACAATGAAACACTATTCATCCTAATGACACCAACGATGGGACACTATTCCTCCCAAGTACACCAACATTGGGGCATATTTTCTCTCCAATGACATAGAACAATGGAACACTGTTCCTCCTAATGACATCAGTGATGGGGCACTATTCCTTCCACTGACACCAACATCAGGGCATCATTTCTCCTACGGATATAGAACAATGGAACACTATCCCTCCTAATGACACCAATGATAGGGCACTATTTCTCCCACTGACACCATTGATGGGGCACTATTCCTCCCACATACACCATTGATGGGGCACTATTCCTCCCACAGACACCAATGACGGGGCACTATTCCTCCCACTGACACCAATGATGGGGCACTATTCCTCCCACTGACACCAATGATGGGGCACTATTCCTCCCACTCACACCAACATTGGGGCATCATTTCTCCTACGGATATAGAACAATGGAACACTATCCCTCCTTAAGACACCAATGATAGGGCACTATTTTTCCCACTGACACCAATGATGGGGCACTATTCCTTCCACTGACACCAATGATAAGGCACTAATCCTTCAAGTGACACCAATGATGGAGCACTATTCATTCCACTAACACCAACATTGGGACACTATTCCTCCTACTGATACCAATGATGGTGCACTATTCCTCCCAAGTACACCAACATTGGGGCATATTTTCTCCAATGACAAAGAACAAGAACACTGTTCCTCCTAATGACACCACCAATGATGGGGCACTATTCTTTCCACTGACACCAACGATGGGGCCCTATTCCTCCCACTGACACCAAGGATGGTGCGCTATTCCTCCCAAGTACACCAACATTGGGGCATATTTTCTCCAATAACATAGAACAAGAACACGGTTCCTCCTAATGACACCAATGATGGGGCACTATTCTTTCCACTGACACCAACGATGGGGCCCTATTCCTCCCACTGACACCAATGATGGGACACTATTCCTCTCACTGACACCAACAATCGGACACTATTCCTCCCACTGACACCTATGACGGGGCACTATTCCTCCCACTGACACCAACAATGGGACACTATTCCTCCCACTGACACCAGTAATTAGGGAAAGTTCTCCTCCCACCAACGCTGGGGTATTTTCTACTCCCACTTACCACACTCCAGCCCCTTTAACGTCTGAAGGAGAGTAAACTGTTCCCTTTGCTTAGAAAGTTTGGAGGCCCCTGTGATAGGGTGACAACGCAGGAGCACAATTGGTATTTAACCCCTTCTCGGCCGTTAGCGGGGGTAAAACCGCCCCGCTAGCGGCCGCATACCGGCGGTAAAACGCCGCTAATAATAGCGGCGTTTTACCGCCGACGCCGCCCCCGCCCCAGTGTGCAAGGGCTCTTAGCGGTATGTGTGGAGAAAACCAGGCACTGCTCATCACCTGTCCAATACAGTCCCAACAGTGAAGCATGGTGGTGGCAGCATCATGCTGTGGGGGTGTTTTTCAGCTGCAGGGACAGGACGACTGGTTGCAATTGAGGGAAAGATGAATGTGGCCAAGTACAGGGATATCCTGGACAAAAACCTTTTCCAGAGTGCTCAGGACCTCAGACTGGGCCGAAGGTTTACCTTCCAACAAGACAATGACCCTAAGCACACAGCTAAAATAACGAAGGAATGGCTTCACAACAACTCCGTGACTGTTCTTGAATGGCCCAGCCAGAGCCCTGACTTAAACCCAATTGAGCATCTCTGGAGAGACCTAAAAATGGCCGTCCACCAACGTTTACCATCCAACCTGACAGAACTGGAGAGGATCTGCAAGGAGGAATGGCAGAGGATCCCCAAATCCAGGTGTGAAAAACTTGTTGCATCTTTCCCAAAAAGACTCATGGCTGTATTAGATCAAAAGGGGCTTCTACTAAATACTGAGCAAAGGGTCTGAATACTTAGGACCATGTGATATTTCAGTTTTTCTTTTTTAATAAATCTGCAAAAATGTCAACAATTCTGTGTTTTTTTGCCCAGTTTTACTTTAATAAAAAGTTGCTGAACTGGAAAAAAAAGACCCAGGCAAGCAAAAATGGTTGTGAATCCTGCAATAATGCAATAACTGACAGGTTGCTTAATGCAGCAACCAGAGCAGACCTTCTGCTGTTATAACTTAAACTGAAAACCTTATTTCACCCCAGTCCAGCATCGTTAAGTCTAGGATCACATCTATGCGATTGTGGTTTTCAGGCGCGTTTTGCGGTGCATTTTGCGTTTTTTTATTTTTCTCTTTAAAACACACTGTATATAGCTGGTTGCTAAGGAGCTGGCTGGGAAGCCGGCCGCCACATCCTTAACAACCGATGAGTTATCAGCTGTCAGCGGGGTTCCCCACTGACAGCTAAATGAAAAAAAAATTGCTCGCAAAAAAAAAAAAAAACACGTCATGAGCCCGCACCACGCCCCCCCCCCCCAATCCATACCCGGCCCTTCAAGTCTGGTATGAATTTGGAGGGGAACCCCACGCCAAAATTTTCAGAGAGCTTCCAGATCCTGTTAACCTCCAGGGTTGTGGAGAAGAGGCCCTTGTCCCAATCAACATGTTGAGGGCATGTGGCCCAGTATGGTTTAGAAGAGGGGGGGGGGGGGGAACGCTTGCTCAACCCGCCCCTTTCCTGACCTGCTGGGCTGCATGTTTAGATAAGGGTCTGGTATGGATTTTTTTTTGGGGGGGGGGGCACTCCATTTTAAAAGAAATGTTTGGTGTGGGGTTCCCCTCCAAATTCATACCAGACCCAAAGGGCCTGGTATGGGATTTGGGGGGCCCCATGCTGTTTTTTCCTGCCAACTCTCTGTATTACATTCAGTTGTTAGCAGGGAAGCCCACTGACAGCTGACGACTCCTCGGTTGTTAAGGACATGGCAGCCGGCTTCCCAGCCCCCTCCTAAGCTGCTAGCTATACAGTTTGTTGAAGCAAAAAAAAAAAAAAAGCATCAAAAACGCAACACTTGCGTTTCTGGTGTGGCTTCATTGGAGTCTATTACATGCAAAATGCAATCTGCTGAAAGAAATAAAGTCCCTGACCCTTTCTAGAGACGCACCTGCTGAAAAACACATACATGTGAACGTGTACCATAGGAAACCATGTTAAATGGACTGTAGTGCGTTTCTGCAAGCTGCAAAACATGCATAAAGGGGAGCGCTTTTTTTTACTCCTGAAACGTGTTGGAGGTTTTTGAATGATTATTGTGGACACCAGTACAAACAAATGCAAAAATGAGGTGCCCTTTAAATAAATAATTATAGTGACACCTTATTGAATAAAAAGTGCTGAAAACACAGTATAACAAAACTGATTAACATATAAATACAAATTGTTATTGTAAATAGTCCATTGTAATGTGAACCACAAGTACCAGCAATCCAAGATGTAAATCCAGTGTTCCACCACCATAAGCACATTCAGGGGGGCTTACCGCAGAGATTGTCCCCAGATTCCAGGGGCCAACAGGGCTTGAACACAGAAGCTGCTCCTGTCACAAAAAAAAAACAAAAAAGCAAACAGACTGTGGCTGTCTGCCACAGCATTTATAAGCATTGTTCAGACATGAAATTGAGCTATACAATGTAACATTATTTATAAACATTGATCAGGTAGGAGAGAGAGATACAAAGTGACATTGTTTATAAACATCGTTCAGACATGAGATAGAGATACAAAGTAACATTGTTTGTAAAACATTTTTCAGCCATGAGATTGAGATATACAAAGTAGCATTGTTTATAAATGGATGTGTCCATCGTCACAGGGTGGTACTGTGGATGTCTAAACCAATGGAAAAAAAGTGTCTCAAATTTAAACCTTGTGAAGTAAAATGACCATGGACTTTTTAGGCACCAAGACATACAAAGGTTTGTATAAAATATAACAACTTTTATTTCAGATCTTAAAAAAACATCATAGCTAAAAATGTATAAATAGATCATAAATAAAAGTGGTTATATTTTATACAAACCTTTGTATGTCTTAGTAGAGATACAAAGTAACATTGTTTATAAACATTGATCAGACAGGAGGTAGAGAGATACAAAGTAACATTGTTTATAAACATCGATCAGACAGGAGATAGAGAGATACAAAGTAACATTTTTACTTTTGTATCTACTCAGTTTCATTTATTTGCAGATCAAAAGGGATGAGCTTCAATCTACATAGGATGTGAGCTAAAGCTAATATAGCTAATATTTTCCTGCTGATCTCCCCCCTAAAAGTGGAACTCAGGAACTTACATATCTGCACGAATCCTGACATGACACAATATACACCAGCAGGATCATTTTTTTTCAGAAAAGCCCAACCTATTATCATTAAAAAGCAGTTCTTGACTTCCAGTCTGTGACTCTACCTAGGCTGAGATGATGTCATCAGTCTGCTGCAGGCAGGTGGAAGCCTTTCCTCAGTCTCCTCTCCCCCCCCAGTGATCAGACTTCAATATTGTAACTTTGTAGTAAGTTACAAGGAAAGAGGCTGCAGCTTGGAAGTGTTGCACTGACCTTACCTATTGACCAGTATGCGGAATGACGAATGACAGGTCCACTTTGAACCTCAATAGAAACTTGAGACAACACACACAATCCCATTACTTTTTATGGAACCTGTGTGGTCTGTCAGCTCCCTCAATATTCTTAAAAAAAAAGAAACAGAACATAAAGAAAAACTCCGACAGCGACTCAAGAAATTGATGCAACTCGGTAAATTTTTATTGCAACTGGAAGACAAAAAACATCACAGAAACGTGTTTTATGGTAGATCCGGGAGGGGGAAGTGTTATATTTACAATAATTCCATGAAACTGTTTCTTTGGCAGTATGATTACACATCAAGAAAATGTGAAATGCAGAAAAAGGATGCGTTAACAAAAACAAAACAAAACAAAAAAAAAAAACAATTGTACTTCCGCCCACCGGCTGCGCAGGCCGCTCACATTATTCCCGTCCGACTGTTTCACCCAGAAACAGAAACCAAAGTCACAGTTAAATCGAGTTCAGGACATTGGCAGCTACACACAAAGTACAGAAAAAAAATATATATATTGCATTTTTTTCCCACTGCACATTTTTTTTTTTCTTGGCCCGTCTGGGTGCGACCACCCGACAAATTATTCAGTTTTATTTTAAAATTAACCCTTTCGCTTGCGCAGGGAGCCCCAGAACAAAAAAAAGGCTGCAGCGCAATGCCTCAGCCCTCCACCGGGAGGCGAGAAAGCGGCCCAATGATGCTGCAGGGTCAATTTGCTACGGGGCTCTTTGGCAGCGAAGAGGTTAACCAAAACTTTTTTTTTTTCTTTAAACGATTTATCACTTAACAAAATAAAATATATTTTCTTAGAAATGTTACAGAATCCATAAAAAAAACAAAAAAACAAAAAAATCTACAAGTTTTAAAATGCTTTTCATAATAAAGACACACATTATTTTTTTTTTCACAAACAAGTTTGTTTATATCAGAACATGGCGGAGTAGCGAGCGTGGTTGGGCGGAGTCGTTGTAACGTATTTTTTTTTTATAGATTATAATAAATGGCTGAAGGAATAATGCGGTAGTGGCAGTGGTTGGGGCGGTTGATGCTAGGCGCAGACGCAGAAATTTCTCCTATAATATTACGTTTTTTTTTTAATTACATAAAAACATTTTTATACTAAATTAGAAATTAAAAAAAAAAAAAAATTTCCAGCATGCGTACTTTCGCATTTTAACAGCATGATGGAAACCAGACTATTTAGTCCCTGTCCCTGAGATGCAGTTATCCCAGCCCACTTCAGGCCCGCCCAGTGACTGGGTTGCCCCACTTACTTACCGGATGGCCCGCCCACAATTCACTCCTGAATTGTGCAAGGACAGGTACTGTTCTCCTCTCAATGACACCAATGATGGGGCACAATTCCTTTCACTGACACCATCATGGGGGCATAATTTCTCCTACTGATATAGAACAATGAAACACTATTCATCCTAATGACACCAACGATGGGACACTATTCCTCCCAAGTACACCAACATTGGGGCATATTTTCTCTCCAATGACATAGAACAATGGAACACTGTTCCTCCTAATGACATCAGTGATGGGGCACTATTCCTTCCACTGACACCAACATCAGGGCATCATTTCTCCTACGGATATAGAACAATGGAACACTATCCCTCCTAATGACACCAATGATAGGGCACTATTTCTCCCACTGACACCATTGATGGGGCACTATTCCTCCCACATACACCATTGATGGGGCACTATTCCTCCCACAGACACCAATGACGGGGCACTATTCCTCCCACTGACACCAATGATGGGGCACTATTCCTCCCACTGACACCAATGATGGGGCACTATTCCTCCCACTCACACCAACATTGGGGCATCATTTCTCCTACGGATATAGAACAATGGAACACTATCCCTCCTTAAGACACCAATGATAGGGCACTATTTTTCCCACTGACACCAATGATGGGGCACTATTCCTTCCACTGACACCAATGATAAGGCACTAATCCTTCAAGTGACACCAATGATGGAGCACTATTCATTCCACTAACACCAACATTGGGACACTATTCCTCCTACTGATACCAATGATGGTGCACTATTCCTCCCAAGTACACCAACATTGGGGCATATTTTCTCCAATGACAAAGAACAAGAACACTGTTCCTCCTAATGACACCACCAATGATGGGGCACTATTCTTTCCACTGACACCAACGATGGGGCCCTATTCCTCCCACTGACACCAAGGATGGTGCGCTATTCCTCCCAAGTACACCAACATTGGGGCATATTTTCTCCAATAACATAGAACAAGAACACGGTTCCTCCTAATGACACCAATGATGGGGCACTATTCTTTCCACTGACACCAACGATGGGGCCCTATTCCTCCCACTGACACCAATGATGGGACACTATTCCTCTCACTGACACCAACAATCGGACACTATTCCTCCCACTGACACCTATGACGGGGCACTATTCCTCCCACTGACACCAACAATGGGACACTATTCCTCCCACTGACACCAGTAATTAGGGAAAGTTCTCCTCCCACCAACGCTGGGGTATTTTCTACTCCCACTTACCACACTCCAGCCCCTTTAACGTCTGAAGGAGAGTAAACTGTTCCCTTTGCTTAGAAAGTTTGGAGGCCCCTGTGATAGGGTGACAACGCAGGAGCACAATTGGTAATCAGGGACAGTTACCCCAGAACGAACAATGAACATTTGTCTGCGGGCGCTCAGGTACCTCCTAGGAGGCATTTGACTATCTCCACTGGAAAAATCTCTTAAATTTAAGGGGTCATTAGTAAAACATTTGTTGGATGAATGTTACACACATTTAAGCAGAATGGACACATGTTATCTATAGGCTGAACACATTTTCCCCTTGTTTTGTGTAATAGATTCATTTATATTATCGCCAGCGCCATCTAGTGGCCAAAATGTAGTATTTTTCCTCATTGAGGTAGTTCAAAAAAAACTATACTGCATTTTGGCCACTAGGTAGAGCTAATGATAATAAGAATTAATTTATTACACAAAATATGGGGAAAATGTGTTCAGCCTGCATGATTGTGTGTTGCTCCAAGGAAGGTTTTATAAATAGGCCCCTTTGTGTAAGACCAGCCAAATTTGTTTTGTCGTTCGGGTGACAACTGGGGACACCGTTTTTACTGCGAGACCCAATTTCTTTAGCGGAGCACCCGACAGCAGTAATGGCCTGGCCGAAACTGGGAATCACAATTACGAATTCTGGAAAATCCTGGTGACCTCACTTTCCTCTACTGCAGGGATCCTCAAACTATGGCCCTCCAGCTGTTGCAGAACTACACATCCCATGAGGCATTGTAAAACTCTGACATTCACAGACATGACTAGGCATGATGGGAATTGTAGTTCCTGAACACCTGGAGGGCCGCAGTTTGAAGACCCCTGCTCTACTGTAATGAAGTCATACAAGCCTGGCTACCAGTCTGCCTCAGCCAGGTACATAGAAAATAAAGGGGCTGAGAGCCCTGTGCAATGCAATGACAGCCTGTGACTGGCTCACTGCTCAGCCTTCCTGTTGTGCGGAGGATAGCCGGTATATACATCAATGTACTTATATTAGCTGCATTTAAAATACTTTGGTTTTTTTTTTCTGTAAGGGAAACAACTGCATTAAACAGATGTATACCTTTCTGGAGTTCAGCTTTACCTTCACACAGTCAATAAACGTTGAGATCCGACATCCATTGGGGATAAGGATGAAAAACATGGAACCCCTCCATAAGAAGAGACTCCAGCAGTACATTCAGACCCAAATGATTTGCTCTATAGCAGCCATTCCCAACCTTCTTAACCCAGAGGAACCCTTAAAATAGGTTTCAGGTCTCAGGGAACCCCTGCTAAAAAAAAAAAATGGTTCCTTATATTGGTGGTCAGTGGAATAGCCTAACATTGGTGGCCATTGGGAAGAATGCTTCTGACATTGGTAGTCAATTTGATGAATGCTCTTTACATTGATGTTTTTTGGAAGAATGATCCCTACATTGGTGGTCAAAGGGAAGCATCACCTAACACTGGGAGGAATGCCCATTACATTGGTGGTCAGTGGGAAGAATGTTCCTTACATTGGGGGTCAGAATTATCCTTACATTGGTGGTCAGTGGTCAGAATGATCCTTACATTGGTGCTTTTGGAAGAATGCCCCTTACACATTGGTGGTCAAAGGGAAGAATCACCTAACACTGGGAAGAATGCCCATTACATTGTTTTTAATGGGAAGAATGCTCCTTACATTGGTGATCAGTGAGAAGAATGCACCTTACATTGGTGATCAGTGGGAAGAATGTTCTTTACATTAAGGGTGAGGGTGAAAATGCCCCTTACATTGGTGGTCAGTGGGCTGAAATGATACTTACGTTGGTGGTCAGTGGAAAGAATGCTCCTTACATTGATGGTCAAAGGCAAGAATAACCTAGCTCTGGGAAGAAGGCTCCTTACATTTGTGGCCAGATGGCTAAAAAACGATCATTGGTGTCCTGCCGCTGGCTCTGCCATCATTGGTGTCCTGCCCCTGGCTCTGCCAGGTGGCATTGGCCCTGGGACTATCCAGGCCCCATGAGATGGGAGGTCAATCAGCTTTGGCTCATGTACCCTCTGGACACCTCTGGAGGAACCCTGGTTGAGAATGGGGGCTCTGCATCGAAACCCAGGAGTATAATTTCTGCGTCTTGGCCTAGCCTAACTGATAGAGCTATAACCATGTGTTTTGAGGAAGCGGCGCTGGCACAGGACCCATCACATCGGGATGTTGGCAGTGATTAAAATTCTGTTTACAGAAACATAAAAATGTAAACAAAAACATTAATTGAATCCAAGTAAACGCCACGGCCAAGAAGCAGCAACACGGTATGAGTAGAGGATTCTGCTTCGGGATTTACAGGTTTATAAACAGCAGCAACATTTGGAGTGCTCTTTAGGTTTTCGCCCCAAATTTTGGCAGTATGAGGTTTTTTTTTTTTTTTTTTTTACTTTATCTGCACTAATTCTAGATGGCAAGGTATTATGAGGGCCATGGGTGACTCCATCTGCAAGTAGCATGGCAGGTCTTGTTCTTGGGGGGGGTGGGGCCACTAGTCACAATCTCCTGCTGGGCAGTATGAGGGTCGCTGATAACTATCGAAGCAGCACATCAGATCAGACCCACAGCTAGGTCACCTCCCTGGCTCACTACCCACAATCCTTTGCTAAGAAGAGGGCCACAAGGTAACTATCTGCAAGCAGCACTCCAGATCAGCACCATGGCCAGGTCACCTCACTGGAGGCTCACTACCCACAATCCCCTGCTGGGCGGCACAAGGGCCACTGGTGACTATCTGGAAGCAGTACGTCAAATCAACACCACAGTCAGGTCACCTCCCTAGGGGCTCACTACCCATAATCCCCTGGTACGAGGGCCACTGGTGACCATCACCTAGATGGCTAGATCACCTTCCTGGAGGCAAACAAAAGGATCTAAGACTGAAGAGCCACAACACAGGTTAAAGTGATTGTAAAGTCTCAGTTTAAAAAAAAAAAAAAAAAAAAAATTAAAGTTAAATTTAAAAAATAAAATAAAAATAAAAATAGCAAATATGTTATACTTGCCTCCTCTGTGCAGTTGGTTTTGCACAGCGCAGCCCCGATCCTCCTCTTCTCGGGTCCCTCTTCCCTGCTCTTGGCCCCTCCCTCCTGTCGAGTGCCCCCACAGCAAGCAGCCTGCTATGGGGGCACCTGAGCCGAGTCACAGCTCCCTGTGTCCATTCAGACACTGACCCGGCCCCTCTCTCTTTTGATTGGCTAAATGACTGACAGCCGCGGGAGCCAATGTCGCCGCTGCTGTGTCTCAGCCAATCAGGAGGAGAGTCCTGGATGGCTAAGACACTCGTGGACATCGCTGGACAGAGAGGGGGCTCAGGTAAGTAATTAGGGGGGGTGCTGGGGAGGCTGCTACCCACAGAAGGCTTTTTATCTTTATGCATAGAATGCATTACGATAAAAAAAAAAACCTTCTGCCTTTACAACTCCTTTAATAATCCAAGATATATAGTATATGTATTCCAATGTAAGATCAAGTAAAAGAGCCAACACGCTCTAGTGGCAACGCATCCCTTCAGGGCTATAACAGTATAACAAAAAGGGGATATATAAGAAGTCTAGTGTGCACATTGAACTTATACAAAAAGCAATCAAATACATGAACAATCGATGCATAAAGGAACGATCATCAATGACTTTATTGATTGTTACTCATTAATCGTTCTTTTAAGCATTGATTTATTTTTTTTCCATTTATTGATTGCATTGATATATTTTCAATGTTATATCAGACACTAGGCTTATTTATATATCTTCTTTTTTTTTGTTATATTGTTATAGTCCTGAAAAAGGGGCCCTTGATAAGCATAGGCTTCTTCATAAAGTCTTCATCTTGATCTTACATTGGAATAAATATATATCTGGACTATTTATTATCCTATGGTGTGGATCCTTATATACTCAGGTTATTTTATTTGCATCAGAAACAAAAAAAAAAAAAAAACAAACAGTGGAGATCCTTTTCCATGTAGAAGCTGCCAGCCCAAAATGCAGACACACGACTACAACACTGGAGCAGAAACATCAACAGGATCCTCCAATGGTTCCAGCACTACATATCCATGTTCTAACCTCCCTGGAGGGTCCCTATTCACAATCCCAATCAGATGGGGAGCAATGAGGAGCGAGCAGTGATCTGATAAATAAAACTTTATCAAAACTTGCAACTTTCATAGTACCCAATTAATGCATTTATGGCAGAAATTTTATTTCAAAAAGAGGACTCACGCCTTTAAAATTCTACCCCCCCCCCCCCCAAAAGCTTTGTTTTGTAAATTGCTGTAAAACTTCTGTATCATTCTGAGCTTTTCAGACATGTCTTTGTTATCAGACACATTGATTTATTAATGCTGCTGTGGAAGAGATCACAAAGCTGATTTCTAGGTACAAAACATATACAATGTAGACAGCAGAGGGCGATAGTGAGTGGCGAGGGTAGGTTATTATACAGGGCTGTGTGTGATGACGCCAACACATTGCTGAAAAGTCCAGAAAACTGTCGGAAAAAAAACTATGTAGTGAAAGAAATTAAAGCTCTCTTAACAGAAAATTAGGAAGACTTTCTGAATTTACTGCCCACCTTCCCAAATGGTTAGAAATAACTGCCGTCAATCTTTTTTTTTTTGCAGTGGGCACCTTTCAACAAAGTCCCGGGCAGTGATCATCTTTGTTCAGAGAGGTGCCACGCAATAACCTTGGCACCACCTTAGATAAAAGTGTTTGTCCCAGCAGAGTTCCCTCTTCTGGCAGTGTATTTATATTGCACTTTGTAAGGGACACGGGCAGTGATGTGATGGCAGTAAGGTGAGCATATGAGCAGCAGACATATGATATTAAGTCTATATATATATACACACATATTACACTGTGTATGTATATGTTTGTATATATATATATATATATATTTTTTTTTTTATTCATTTGGTTTTGCTATTGATGGATTCATATATATATATATATATATATATATATATATATATATATATATATATATATATATATATATATATATATATATATATATCACAGTCAACAGTAAACTACATTTATAAATAATGAATTAAAAAAAAAAAAAACAATTTCTAAATTTAGTTTGCTATTGACTGTGAGATATATATATATTAATCACAGTCAATAGCAAAACCAAATGAATGAATTACATTTTTTTTTTATATATATATATATATATATATATATATATATATATATATATATATATATATATATATATATATATATATATATATATACACACACACACATACATACATACACATATACACACAAAAAAAATTATTTTTTTTCCCCAGGTCTTTCAAAGTTTAACTCCACTTTTACTGAGAAAAACAAACCCTTATACATACTGTATAGAGGTTGCCAAACTTTAATGCACAGTCTCACCTGCTGACATTTGTACTAAAGCTCACATATGGAATTCACCCTCTCCCTGTTGCCAGAAAATTACAGCTGGCAATGTTTTTTTTTTTTTTAACAGGTAAAACAGCTGCAAGAGCTGTAAAAAAATGTCTGTTCAGCAAAAAAAAAAAAAAAAAAATTATATATTTTATTTTTATATAAAAGTTAAATCAAATAAAGATTTTTTTTGGCTACAAAAATGTATATATTTACATATACATTTTCTTCATTTGATATATTTTTATATCAATAGCATTATATATATATATATAAAATATATTTTGTTTTATTAATTTTAGCAAAAGTGGAATTACCCTTTAACTACCCTAAAATAATAATAAAAAAAAAAATAAATAAATAACAAAAATCTGCAAAAAAGACGTAAATCCTAATCAATGCAAAATGGCAGTATTGTTGTGTTTTGAGGGCAAACATAAAACAAAAGAGTATTTTATACCAAAGTACATAACATGAAAACCCGGGGACGTGCCCCACATGACGAGGCTACAGTAATCTACTGCAGACTCTATGACCCAGTGAATACGTTCCACGTCCGCCAGCCACGCTCTCTACTCCGTTCACCAACAAAATTATTGCCTCGTGTTAGCCAAGTAGACAGAGAGGAGAAAGACAAACTCTTTTCTATATATTAACAGAGAAGCACAGTAAGGGTGCGGGGGGGGGGGGGGGGGGGGGGGCCAGGATGGTGCAGATTTCCACCACCCGGGGGGGCCCTACCAGAGAATGGCAATTGTAATCATCAGAATATTGCAGAGCGAGAGAGAAAAAGTTCCCCAACAGTCAAATGTTTGTCCCTGAAGAAGGTTAGACCTTAAAAACCTGCTTCCAAAAACAAAAAACGAAAAACCAAAACAAATAAAATTAAAGAGGGGGGAAATGAAGTCCAGGCCCTTGGCCTTCCAATTAGAGGCGGTGCCTTTTTTCTCTATTTTCTATATTTATATGAAAATAATTCATGCTCCATGCTAAATACATTATTATTATTTTTTTTTTAATTTACAAGAAACTGATGCTGAATTAAAAAAAAAAAAAAAAAGACCCAAAAAAACGTGTGTTTCATTTTGACCCCGTACA
>JBBDGP010004515.1:0-160000 GCA_037952835.1 Lithobates septentrionalis | reverse complement strand
ACGCTTGCTGCGTTTCCCATTTGCTGGTGTTTGGATGGATTTTGGTTTCACTGTAAATAAATCTTGAATACAGAACAAGAGTGCCCAAGGGACTTTGAGAGACACATACAATTAAAAAAAAAAAAAAATACACTTAAAGTGACACTAAAAGGTTCTTTTTTTTTTTTTTTTTAAAATAAAAAACATGTCATACTTACCTCCACTGTGCAGCTCGTCACAGAGTGGCCCAGTACTTGTCTTGGTCTTCTGGTCTTCTGGGGTCCCTCGGCGTCTCTCTCAGCTCTGGCAGGCGCGCTCCTGAGTCCAGCATTTGGCGTCCATAGAGGCTGAATGCAGAACTCGGCCCTGCCCCCTGGCGCCCATTGTCATTGGATTTGATTGACAGCAGCGGAATCCAATGGCTGCGTTGCTATCAATCTATCCAATCAAGAGCAGAGAACCCTGGGCAGAGAGAGAGAGCGCGTCCCCACGGGACAAGTTTGAGGGTTCAGGTAAGTAAAGCGGGGTGGCTGGTCACGGACAGACGTTTTTTCACCTTAATGCATAAGATGCATTAAGGTGAACAAACGCGAACCTTTACAACCCCTTTAAATATCCGAAAGCAGAGATTAGGTTGTTAGAAGTAAAAAAAAGAGAAAGAATACATAGCTATGATTGTTTGGACAGGAAAAGTGAGAAATACAGTGCACCCGGATAGTATTCACAGCGCTTCACTTTTTCCTTATTTTGTTATGTTGCAGCCTTATTCCAAAATGGATTAAATTCATTATTCTCCTCAAAATTCTACAAACAATGCCCCATAATGTCAACATGAAAGAAGTTTGTTTGAAATCTTTGCAAATTTACTAAATATAAAAAAATCCCATGTACAGAAGTATTCACAGCCTTTGCCATGATACTCAGAATTGAGCTCAGGTCCCTCCTGTTTTCACTGATCATCCTTGAGATGTTTCTACAACTTGATTGGAGTCCACCTGTGGCACACACCTGTCTATACACCTGTCTATATAAGGTCCCACAGTTAACAGTGCATGTCAGAGCACAAACCAAACCATGAAGTCCAAGGAATTGCCTGTAGACCACCGAGACAGGATTGTATGGAGGCACAGATCTGGGGAAGGGTACAGAAATATTTCTGCAGCATTGAAGGTCCCAATGAGCACAGTGGCCTCCATCATCCGTAAATGGAAGACGTTTGGAACAACCAGGACTTTTCCTAGAGCGGGCCACCCAGGCCAAACTGAGTGATCGGGGGAGAAGAGTCTTAGTCAGGGAGGTGACCAAGAACCCGATGGTCACTTTGACAGAGCTTCAGCGTTTCTCTGTGGAGAGAGGAGAACCTTCCAGAAGAACAACCATCTCTGTGGCACTCCAATCAGGCCTGTATGGTAGAGTGACCAGACGGAAGCCACTCCTCAGTAAAAGGCACATGACTGCCCACCTGGAGTTTGCCAAAAGGCACCTGAAGGACTCTCAGACCATGAGAAACAAAATTCTCTGGTCTGATGAAACAAAGATTGAACTCTTTGGCCTGAATGGCAAGTGTCATGTCTGGGGGAAACCAGGTACCGCTCATCACCTGGCCAATACCATCCCTACATTGGTGGTGGAGCATGGTGGTGGCAGCAGCATGCTGTGGGGATGTTTTTCAGCAGCAGGAACTGGGAGACTAGTCAGGATTGAGGAAAAGATGAATGCATCAATGTACAGAGACAACCTTGATGAAGGCCTGCTCCAGAGCGCTGTGGATCTCAGACTGAGGCAAAGGTTCATCTTCCAACAGGACAACGACCCTAAGCACACAGCCAAGATCACAAAGGAGGGGCTATGGGACAACTCTGTGAATGTCCTTGAGTGGCCCAGCCAGAGCCCAGATTTGAACCTGATAGAACATCACTGAAGAGATCTGAAAATGGCTGTGCACCGAACACTCCCCATCCAACCTGATGGAGCTTGAGAGGTCCTACAAAGAAGAATGGGAGAAACTGGCCAATAATAGGAGTGACAAGCTTGTAGCATCATACTCAGAGAGACTTGAGGCTGTAATTGGTGCCAAAGGAGCTTCACCAAAGTATTGAGCAAAGGCTGTGAATACTTATGTACATGGGATTGTTTTCGTTTTTTATTTTTAATAAATTTGCAAATATTTCAAACAAACTTCTTACACGTTGTCATTATGGGGTATTGTTTGAAAAATTTTGAGGAAAATAATGAATTTTATTTAATCCTTGGATTACCAGTCATGTCATGATTTATTTAACTATGGATATCCTTATGTGTATATATCTGGAAAATTGTCCGAAGATTTTAAATGTGAAAAAATCTTTTAGATATTGTATCTGAATAAAAATTGTATTTCTTTTTTTTTTAAATTGTTTGCGTCTCTCAAAGTCCCTTGTGCACTCTTGTTCTGTGCCGTTTGGATGCCACTTTGTGCCGATCCCTTGTGTGCTGGCAAATATCTACGTTGTGACTTCAACCAGTATCAAGCTGGTTGTTGCTGCAGCACCCAAACCTAGAGCTTATCCAGGAACGTGTGCGATGGGAATATGAAGTATTACCTGTATTCTAATATACACATAGGGACTGAGAGACATTCATGCATTACACATACTAGCTATTTTATATGTAAATAAATCTTACTTTAAATATAACCGGTCTGGTCTCAGTTTCCTAAGTATAGCCACACAGATTTGGCCATCCCTTCTGCCCATTTCCTGACACATTCTGCCCAATGGTGGGTACTTCACGAGCCTGTACACAAGGTAAACAGGCAGTGCATACTATTTACAATGACCTCATTCCATCTCCTCTGTAAGTGCCAAAACACTCCATTTTTATCCAGAGCCACATTGCCATCATCACCGTGTGTGTGTCATACCTCATGGCCATGGTGCCGATGGGATTGATGGGTAGAGGTCTGACTCCTTGGAAGATCCCTCTGTTCAGCATGCGGGTTCCATTCTGAATTACACCAGGAGGAACTGCAATATACAAAGAGAGAACCTTAAATATCCAGCAAACACCTTCCGAGAAAACTCAAAAAAACATACCTAGAATATGGGGGAGGGAACAAGATTATCACCTTCAGCATAAATCGGGAGACAAGAAACTGGTAACATTTCGAGGGCCCATTCAAGTCTGATTTTTTAATTATCATTCAAATTCTTGCTTGGCATAAACACAAGTGAAGGAATGATAAGATTTTGTACTCCCCATACAATTCTTTTTTTTTTTGGCGTCCATTGAGGAACACAGGAACTCCGATATTGATGGGTTATACTTCCGTCTATGAGGAGAAATGGACACCGGTAAAGAGAAAAATTATAGCCCAGTCCATGATAACCCTCCTCTACCCAGCATGCCTCTGTATGTAGCAAAGCCATACAAATAGTATTATCATACCAGGAGCCGTGTCCTTCAATGTGCTCCAAGAAAATAATTTTACAGTCCGATTTTCATTCCTGTCCATTGAGGGACATGAAGTCTTTTACCATGGGTCGCCCCGACAGAAGTTCAAATGACAGGTGGGCAACACAGCAAACAACAGCCATCGGGCACAAGATAAAAAAACAGAACTAGAGACTGTTGTGGAGAGGACTTGGTCTCATCCTTCTCAACGTCAGGTGATGGTCCTTTAAGGAGCTCAACGAGGACCAAGACCTGATGATGAGAAGGATGAGACCAAGTTCTCTCCACAAAAAAAAAAAAAAAAAAAAGGAGAGGCATGCTGGATAGAGGAAGGGTTTTCCTTGACAAACCCACAATTTTTCTGTTGGCAGTGTCCAGTGCTCCAGTAGGGATCAGTGTAACCCAACAGTATCTGAATTCCTGTGCCCCTCAATAGACAAAAAGAAAATGTTTTTTTTTATCATTTGATGCTACTTATTTAAACTTGGGATAATCGGTTAAAACATTTAAAAAAAATTGCACACACTTGCAGGCTTTAATCGCCTCGTACTCCACAAAACATATTGATAATTTTTCATGAAAAAAAAAAAGGTCTTTTCCGGGTAAGCAGGGAATTGTACGATCAATATGTCTTCTATTGGTCATCAGCAGTCATTTTCATCCTACAACTGACACTTGCTTTTCTAAATTCCTTATACACCGGCCACTGCCCATTGTCAAGATTGTGATCAGTCATCAAAATATATTACCACCATATCTATCATCTTGACAAGCCCACTATAAAGATAATTCTCTGTTATAATCTCTCCACCATGCTTCACAGTGTGGATTGGGCTTTTGGTGCTGGTATACAGTTGACCTCAGTTCATGGTCATTGAACTCCAATACAAATCCTAATATCTTTGACAATTATAGAACAAGGTACATTGCCATGTATACACTATAAAGGTACAAACAGGAGACAATATAATCTGGTTCTTTTAACCTGTTGCTTCCGTCCAAGAGATTATGCCACAGGTACACCGATCAGCCGTAACTTTATGATCACTGACAGGTTAGGTGAATAACATTGATCACCTTGATGGCGTCTAATAGTGGGTGGGATATATTAGGCAGCAAGTGAACATGTTGTTCCTGAAGTTGATGTGTTGAAAGCAAAAAAATTTTTCGTCGTTTGTGGTGTATGGGGCTGCATAGCCGCAGACTGGTCAGAGCCCCCATCACATCAAATCACATCAGAGATTTCCCCAATCAGAGGATCCCCTCATCACATCAGAGGATGCCCCTGTCAAATCAGAGCCCCCCCATCACATCAGAGATTCCCCCAATCAGAGGATCCATTCATCACATGAGAGGGTGTCCCCGTCAAATCGGAACTCCCCCCCTCATCACATCAGAGGACGCCCCTGTCAAATCAGAGCCCCCCCCATCACATCAGAGATTCCCCCAATCAGAGGATCCATTCATCACACGAGAGGATGTCCCAGTCAAATCAGAACGCCCCCCATCACATCAGATCTCCCTAAACATGAAAGCCCCCCTTCATAAAGTCTCCCCCAACACATAGGCGTCCCCCAATTGCAAACCCCCCCATTACATGAGCCGCCCATCACATCAGAGATTCCCCCAATCACATCAGAGCCCACACCAATCAGAGTGTCCCCTCATCACATCAGAGGATGCCACAGTCAAATCTGAACCCCCCCCCCCCCCCCCCAAACACATCAGAGCCCATTATACATGAGAGCCCTCCTTCATAAAAAGTCTCCCCCAATCGCAAAGACCCCTTCATTACATGAGAGGCCCCCCCAAACACATCAGAGCCCATTATACATGAGAGCCCCCCTTCATAAAGTCTCCCCCAATAGGTTCCTCCTATCGCAAAGACCCCTTCATTACATGAGAGACCCCCCCCCCCCAACACATCAAAGCCCTTTATACACGAGAGACTTCCTTCATAAAGTCTCCCCCAATCACAAAGACCCCCTCATTACATGAGAGCCCCCCCTCCATCACATCAAAGATTCCCCCAATCACAACAAAGCCTACCCCACATCAAATCGGAGTCCCTCCATCACAACAGAGCCCTTTATCATGACAGCATTCCCCTATATGTGAGAACCCCACTTCATAGACTCCCTCCCCCATCACATAAGAGTCCCCCCATTCACAAAGCCCCCCCATCACAGAGTCCTCCATGACAAAGTCCCCCCCTCCCCCATTCCAGAGCCCCCTTTTACCATCAGAGCTCCACTTTGCAGCCACAGACACATGGCAGAGGGTAGAGCAGATCTGGATGCAGGTTCACTTCTGTCCTCTCCTAAATATTGGGGGGGCAGCTCTGCGTGCCTTTGCCCCCGATTAGTGACATGCGTTGCCCTGGTGCAGGCAGGCCAGCTAACAGCGCCATAGCAATAAATGATGCCATGCGTCTTGGCCCTAGAAGAGCATCATTGGTTGCCGGCCGTCCTGTGACAACCCATTAAGTAGTGCACAAATATGAGACAAAACGGAGCCCCATATTAGTGACACCCCAGATGAGCCCGAATGGCACCCTCAGAGAAACGCTGAGAAACGTTCAGTCGCACTCTGCGATCCGACTTCAATCCATTGCAACACAAATGTCCTCAAATGAAATATTTGGATAATATTCCCTGTGACACGTTGCTATGAGCTGAACTACGTATGAAATATTCAGTGGAGAGCCGTGACGCTGTCCCCAGGAAATTGATTTAAAGTGTTTGTCCAGCGCTTAATGTGTGTGCCGGCGGTCCCTGCCCGCCAGCTGAAGCCGTGCCAGCAGATATCAGCGGCGTATTTACTTGTTACGAGGCGGAACGCAGATAAGGAGCAGCTCATGCCTCCAGTATTTTTATGAGTCGTGCCGAAACACAATTCAGGTGTTAAAATGTGTGCGATTATACGTCCCGCCGTATCTGCCATCTCCCTGATGGAGTAAAGTGCTCTGTAATTGAAATTCTTATTAGGCTTATCAGAGGGCGCGGGAAATTTTCCGTCTCTAACCAATGAGGAATGAGACTACCGCGACACATGGGAAGGCGAAACCTTTACAATATAATCGGTCTACAGTCTAGCAATATCATAGTGATATCCTCAGACGTGACACCTTTAGACGTGACATCATCAGACGTGACGCCAGACGTGACGCAACAATTGTATATCCGTGACTTAAAGCGGAACTTCATTCTCTAAATAAACATATGTGGTTGATTTACTAAAGGCAAATAGACTGTGCACTCTGCAAGAGCATTTGCTCCAGAGATTAGTAAATGAGTAGAAGCTCTGCTGACTTCCATCATCCAATCATGTGCAAGCAAAAATGCTGTCTTTTTATTTTCCTTGCACGTGATTGGGTATTGTTCGCAAAGTGAAGCTTTACCTCATTTACTAAAGCTCTGGAGCAACTGCACTTTGCAAAGTGCACAGTATTTTTGCCTTTAGTAAATCAACCCCATAGACTGTTTGTAATCCTTATACTGCTAGCATTAATAAATAAATAGATAGGAAAGTAGATCAGATTTACTTGTTTTAAACATTTTGCATGAAATTTCTTCCGTTACTTCCTGGTTTCCACGCTTAGGCAAATGATGTCATACAGCCCAGGAGTCTTCAGGAGGGGAGGAGAGGATTTCTCAGGTAAACACAACCTCCTGTCAGCATGCCTGAGCTAAGGGCAGATGGATTGCAAGAAGTAAATTCTGCATGAATCATCTGCCCGTTCACAAGCTGGTAATGGCCAAAAATGCTAGGGGGGGGGGGGGGGGTATCAAAGTGTTTTCTCAACAAAATAAAGTATGAAGACATGGATGGATGGGGGAGTTTGCTTTGCATATTAAAAACCAATTAAATAGTGTTTTTGGTTTGTGGTGCTCAGATGCAGGAGTGCTTCCAATGACCCCAGGAGTGCCCACTCCTGTGCTTCCAGTGAGCCCTATGTACTCCTGTGACCCCTGTATCTCCAGTGACCTCATTGCTCCTGTGACTGTGTCCCTTATGCACTCCAGTAACCTCCTGCACTCCTGGGCTTCCAGTGGGCCCCTCCTGCACTCCTGGGATTCCAGTGGGCCCCTCCTGCACTCCTGGACTTCCAGTGGGCCCCTCCTGCACTCCTGGACTTCCAGTGGGCCCCTCCTGCACTCCTGGACTTCCAGTGGGCCCCTCCTGCACTCCTGGGATTCCAGTGGGCCCCTCCTGCACTCCTGGGATTCCAGTGGGCCCCTCCTGCACTCCTGGGATTCCAGTGGGCCCCTCCTGCACTCCTGGGATTCCAGTGGGCCCCTCCTGCACTCCTGGGATTCCAGTGGGCCCCTCCTGCACTCTTGGGATTCCAGTGGGCCCCTCCTGGGATTCCAGTGGGCCCCTCCTGCACTCCTGGTATTCCAGTGGGTCCCTCCTGCACTCCTGGGATTCCAGTGGGTCCCTCCTGCACTCCTGGGATTCCAGTGGGTCCCTCCTGCACTCCTGGGATTCCAGTGGGCCCCTCCTGCACTACTGGGATTCCAGTGGGCCCCTCCTGCACTACTGGGATTCCAGTGGGCCCCTCCTGCACTACTGGGATTCCAGTGGGCCCCTCCTGCACTACTGGGATTCCAGTGGGCCCCTCCTGCACTACTGGGATTCCAGTGGGCCCCTCCTGCACTCCTGGGATTCCAGTGGGCCCCTCCTGCACTGCTGTGACCCCTGTATCTCCAGTAACCTCATTGCTCCTGTGACTGTGTCCCTTATGGACTCCAGTAACCCCCTGCACTCCTGGGCTTCCAGCGAGCTCCTACACTCCTGGGATTCCAGTGGGCCCCTCCTGCACTACTGGGATTCCAGTGGGCCCCTCCTGCACTACTGGGATTCCAGTGGGCCCCTCCTGCACTGCCGTGACCCCTGTATCTCCAGTAACCTCATTGCTCCTGTGACTGTGTCCCTTATGGACTCCAGTAACCTCCTGCACTCCTGGGCTTCCAGCGAGCTCCTGCACTCCTGGGATTCCAGTGGGCCCCTCCTGCACTACTGGAATTCCAGTGGGCACCTCCTGCACTGCTGTGACCCCTGTATCTCCAGTAACCTCATTGCTCTGTGTGACTGTGTCCCTTATGGACTCCAGTAACCCCCTGCACTCCTGGGCTTCCAGCGTGCCCCTATGCACTCCTGTGACCCCTGTATCTCCAGGGACCTCATTACTTATGTCCCTGCACAACAGGGCTTCCTCATTGCTCCTGTTACTGTGTCCCTTATGCCCTCCAGTGGCTCCTGTGTCTACTGCATCACCCAGTGGCCCCATATCTCCCCCAAGTATCCTGTGTTACCCTGTGACTCCTGTGACTTCAGAGTATCTTTGTGTATCTTCAGGACTGTACCTCTCCCTGTGGATATGGACCCCTGTTCATGACATTGAAGAAATTTCCTCTTATGTGATCAAAATATTCACTTGTCAATGATTGGGCCTTGGCAGTATGATTCTCTCATCAGAGATCACCCATGACAGGTGAATGTAGGGTTTGGGGGGGGCAGATCCCCAGGACTCAGGATGTCGGGGGCACAGAATTCCCCGCAGGAAGAACAATAAAAAAAATGACAAATTCAGAACTCTATTTGCTCCCATGATACAGTTGACCACTCAAGTTGACTATTTGCCAGAGCTGCTACCGCCTCCAGTAACCCGCCACACGATGGCGGACGCTACCATCAAAACGTTCTCCACAGCGGCTAAAGTTGATCATTACCCGCACAGCGCGGAATCCACACGCGCACACCTCGGCGAGCGCTGAATTTCAGCACGAGAGAACAGCGCCGGGAATCAGACTGCAGTGTTTTCGCTAAACACGAACGGCTGATCAAAATATTGAACTTCTTTGCAATGATTCTCGGTGCGGTGACAGCTGTTACTGAATAATTTACCAGCAGCTCCTTCTACTTCCCTGTCGCTTGCAGACACAAGGAACCCGCCATCTGTAATATAACCGACGGCGGGAGCCGCATCCGAATCAGAACCGCCGCTGCAGTGACACACGGCACAGGAAGAGCGTCCGAAACCTCTCTCTGAACATGCTACAATGTCCTCAGATAAATCTGGTCACAGACCCTACACACCTAAAAAAATAGGAATGTCTTCATCCCAAAAAAAGTAAAATGTTAAAAAAAAGGGGCGAGGACAAAACAAATTTTTTATTTTTTTTTTGCATTTGAACCCTTTGGGGTTCATTTATAAAAAAAAAAGAAAAAATAGTCTTGACTAATGTCACAAAGCATTCATCCAATCACAACAAACTATCCTCGTGTTTGTCCAATATATTATTTTCCTATGATCAACATCTCCATCTAGTGGCCATAACGTGTTCTTCTACCAATTGAGGCATTTCAGGAAAATACCGTATTCAGGCCATAAGATGGCGCTGAAGATCACAGGAAATAATTATATTAAACAAAAGTACAGGGAATTTTTTTTAACGGCCGGGCAAACGTTGTGACATTCGTCCAGTGAATAGCTTATAAATAAATGCCTTTTTGTTTTGTAATTAAAGATCAAGAGTCTCTTTCAAGCTTCATTGCTTGCGATCTGTGTCTCCATTGCTCACTGGAAAAAAAAATGATGGCACTGCACACCAACCCAGCTTAAAGTATAGAGTCAACAAACAAGAGTAGCTTCAGCCTGGCTCCATCAGGCCACACTTCCCTACGCATTTCGACCCACCCACAGGGACTTAGTCCATGACTAAGCAAGAGTCAAAGCCAAAAAGAAACTGAAGATGCAGCACACCAACCCAGCTCAAAGCATAGAGTCAACAAAATCAGCTTCAGCTTCGGCTCCATCCAGGCCACAACCCCTACGCATTTTGCCCCACCCACAGGACCTAGTACATGAAGTTGAAGGCAATAAGAAACCGAAGCCCCAGCACACCAACCCAGCTCAGAGTATAGAGCCGACAAACAAAATCAGCGTCAGCCTGGCTCCATCCAGGCCACACCACCTACGCATTTCGACCCATCCACAGAGACTTGGTCCAACACTAAGCAGGAGTCAAAGCCAAAAAGAAACTGAAGATGCAGCACACCAACACAGCTCAAAGTAGAGAGTCAACAAACAAAATCAGCTTCAGCTTCATCCAGGCCACGCCCACTACGCATCTTGCCCCACCCTCAGGACCTAGTACATGAAGTCGAAACCAAAAAGAAACCGAAGCCCCAGCACACCAACCCAGCTCGAAGTATAGAGCCAACAAACAAAATCAGTGTCATCCTGGTTCCATCCAGGCCACACCACCTGGGTATTTTGACATACCCACAGGGACTTAGTCCATGACTAAGCCAAAGTTGAAGCCACAGCACACCAACCCAGCTCAAAGTATAGAGTCAACAAACTCAGCTTTAGCTTGGGTCTATTCAGGCCACCCCCCTACACATTTCGCCCCAACAGGACTTTGTCTATGACTAAGCCAAAGTCGAAGCCAAAAAGAAACCAAAGCTGCAGCACACCAACCCAGCTCAAATTATACAAACTTAATCAGCTTCAACCTGGCTCCATCCAGGCCACGCCCCTCCAATGTATTCTGCCCCACCCACAGGGCTTAGTCATGGACTAAGTCCTGTGGGTGGGGTGAAACGCGTAAGTAGGTAAGCCTGGATGGAGTCAAGCTAAAGTTGATTATGTTGACTCTATACTTTGAGCTGGGTTGGTGTGCTGCAGCTTTTGTTTCTTTTTGGCTTTCGACTTTGGCTTACCCTGTTTCCCTGAAAATAAGACCTAGCGTGATTGTCGGTGATGGCTGCAATATAAGCCCCACCCCTCAATTAAGCCCTAGTTAAAGCCCTTGTAGGTCTTATTTTCGGGGAAACAGGTTAGGGCTTATTTGGGGCGTAGGGCTTATATTGCGGCCATCACTGACAATCACGCTAGGTCTTTTTTTCGGGGAAACAGGGTAGTCATAGACAAAGTCTTGTGGGTGGGGCGAAACGTGCAGGGGGGTGGCCTGAATAGACCCAAGCTAAAGCGGAGTTTGTTTGTTGACTCTATATTTTGAGCTGGGTTGGTGTGCAGCGGCTAAGGCGGGACGGGCTCTGTACTCGTGAGTAAGAGTCACCAGAGCTCTGGATGGTTATCTGGAGTGGCACCCCAAGCTTTTTATGGTCTATTGCCCAGTGGTCACTGTTACAGGAAGTGAATGGAAATCTCTCAAGTATTAAGGTGGCAGTATTTCTTTTTTGCACCAGCTAGGGCAAAGCAACAGATTTGCTTTAAGCCCCGCACCTCCCCCCCAGCCCAGCATCCGGGAATAAATGGGCACGATACAGTTTTGGGCAAAACAATGTCTACCGCCGATTACAGTGCTTACTTGCAGAGAGCTTACATCTGATTTAATATTGATCCATTGGATATCGTTGCCTTTGCATCCTTTTAAGTTCTATTCCACTTTTTAAGCCCTGATGAAGAGGGAGTGTTGCTCCCGAAAATGTGTCGGCCTTTTTTACGTAATCATTTACAAAGCATTGAAAGTACTTTAGGTCTGGTGCCGTATTCTGTACGTTCATACACAGGAAGATATAAAATCGGACCCGTAGTTGACCCAAGAATTACCTTTGCTTTCTGCAGCAGAGCCAAAGCCATGCCCATCAATTTGCCGACAGCAATACATATATATACGTTGCGGTTTGCAAGTGGTTTACCAAGATTATGGCTGAAGATATTACCCATAACCCCGGTACTGTTCTTTTTCTGCAGGCGGATGGCTTTCTCGTGAAACCGGTCCGAGCAGCTCATGGCGTTCCCTCCCGCCGCTCGCCGTCGTTTCTCGGGCTTACCGTTTCCGCTGATTCACCCGAGAAACGATCCGACAGTGCGGCCAGCTGCTCCCCTAAGCATCAAAGAGTTAATACTCTTTGATGGACTCTATGGCCTTGGAGGACTGGAGTGACGCCATGATGTCACTTCCGGTCCAGGCTGGAAAAAAAGTTTTTGTTTTTTTTTGGTTTGTTTTTTTAAGCAAAAGATCAAAAAAAAAGTTTTTTTTTTTTTTTTACTTTTGCTTTTAAAAGGTAAAGAAGAGATTTGGGGTCTTTTTGACCCCAGATTTCTCCATAAAGAGGACCTGTCATCCTTATTTCTATTACAAGGGATGTTTACATTCCTTGTATTAGAAAGAAAAGTGATAAAAATAAATAAATACAAAAATTTAAAGCGCCCCCAATGCCTCAGTGCTCACACATAGAAGTGAACGCATACGTAAGTCGCACACGCTTATGTAAACGGTATTCAAACCGCACATGTGAGGTATCGCCGCAAACGTTAGAGCGAGAGCAATAATTCTAGCGCTAGACCTCCTCTGTAACTCTAAACAGGTAACCTGTAAAGGTGTTTAAATTGTCACCTACAGAGATTTTTTTAAGTACAGTAGTTTGTCGGCATTCCACAAATGTGCGCAATTTTAAAACGTGACATGTTAGGTATCCATTTGCTCGGCGTAAACTCATCTTTCAAATTATACAAAAAAAATGAGATAACAATTGCGTTTTTTTTATTCTTTTAAAATTCATTAGAAGAAGTATATTTTTTTCCCAAAAAACCTGCGTTTGCAAAACCACTGCACAAATACTGTGTCACATAAAAAGATTGCAACGTTCGCAATTTTATTCCCTAAGGTTCCTGCTAAAAAAAAAATAAACTATATGTTTGGGGGTTCTAAGTAATTTTCTAGCAAAAAATAGTGACTTAAAGACATTTTTCATCTTTCCATCTGTTAAATCTTCTGCCCTTGTTGTTATTTTAACTTTGGATAGTAAAACATTTTTTTTCCTGCCAGTAAATCCCTTATACAGCTCACTTCCTGTTTCTTGTCTGGTCATTAGCCTAGGCTTATGACATCATACACAGCTCTCTCTCACTCTCATGAGAGTTTGCCAGGAAGGGAAAGGGGGGGGGGGTGATTCATAAGAGGGCCAATGAGGGCTGCAGAGCTGGAGGTGTGCCTCTGTGTGTCTGTGTAAATCCAGGAAGTGAGCAGACAGCAGCTTCAGCTGCCCGCAGTTAAAATGGCTGCAGCCAGACTCGGTGGAGGGAGGTTTCTGCAGCATATTTGGCAAGTACAGAATCACAGTATATATAAAAAATTAGGCAAAGTGGTTGGAGGGAAGCTTCAGAATGGCAAAGATGTTTTTTTTATAAAAATATAAATCAGTGTAGCGCAGCAAAAACAATCAACATTAAAATCAAAACAAGTGAAAAAAATAAATAAAATATTACTAAAAAGTCTCTGTGAATACATTCCTCTGTAAATAGTTCTGGAATTTATTCACAGAGACTTTTTAGTAATATTTTATTTATTTTTTTCATTTGTTTTGATTTTATTGTTGTTTTAGCTGCACTACAATGATTTATATTTTTATTTCTTTTGAGGTGTTGTGAAATCACTTTCCAGTGGTTGGCGGGACAGCAAGTTATTAATATTATTATATACACACTTTTTTTTTTCTTTCTCTCTCTTTCTCTGCGCTGATTGATATCATTTTTATTAAAGATGTTTTTATTACAAATTATGTGAGCAGATTGCAGTTCCTCTAAACTTGTACAGTGGAACCTTGGTTTACGAGTAACGCGGTTAACGAGTGTTTTGAAAAACGAGCAAATTTTTTTAAAAAAAATTTTGACTCGGTTTGCGAGTGTTGTCTTGCAAAACAAGCAAAATTCAAGCTAATGGGCGGTGCAGTACCGCATTTGGCCAGAGGTGCGGGGGCGCCGGAGACACTCGGAACGGTTCAGAGCCGTTCAGAAATACTCGGAATCACTCGGAAATACTCAGTTCCCGAGTGTTTCCAAGCTTTCCCGAGGCTTTCCGAGTGTTTCTGAGGCTTTCTGGCGCCCCCCCCAGCTCTGGCCACATGCGGTATTGCATGTAATAGAAGTCAATGCCAACGGATTATCTTTGTTTCCATTGACTTCTATGGGGAAACTCGCTTTGATATGCAAGTGATTTGGATTACAAGCATTCTCCTGGAACAGATTATGCTCGTAATCCAAGTGCCAGAAAAAGCCTGGTCTTGAAGTGGTTAAAACCACTTTTAGTTCCATCGGACATAAAGAAAAAAAGTGGTCTGCTGAAGTTGGAGGATCCCAGAAAAACTCACAACAGGGGACAGCAAGAGCAAGAAAAAATATTATGTTTGTAAACTTGCTTGATTCACCCGAGTCTATTGTGTTTTGAAAGTTAATTTATTCTTCAAATGAACAAAAAGAAAGAAAAAAAGAAAAAAATGTTTCCGGTAGCAAGGAACCATTATTAGCATGACAAAGACACCGAAATCTGAAGACAATTCCGATATTGCCGTTGGCCTGAGAGCTCCAAGCGGATGATCTTCCCCGTTCTCCTCCCGTCAGTTCTCCGGGGGCCGATCGCTTTGCATGATATCCTTGAAGTGGGAGCCGGTCTCCGGCTATATTTAGAAGGACCGATCGATGTCTAATTAGCTAAAGTGGGAGAAGAAACCACAATTTATAAAAGTAAGCGCCGTCCCTGGCCGGCTGACTGCGCTCGCCGCGGACTCGGCTCATTTCGGATGTGCGGCGCGGTCTCCCTTGTCAGAACCAATCAGGCCTCAAAAAAGGAGGATCAATAACTTCTCTACAAACTGTGCCAGCCGCCACTAATTCAGGCAGCTGTTTTGTGCTCTGTACTAACGCAAAGAGCCCATCGATTCGCCAGGACGTGGCGACGCCCCCCCTACAGCTCGGGGGGGGGGGGGGACCGAGATTTGTGCAGGGTGACAACCTGCTCCTCTGTAGATACATTACAGTGAGGGAGTGTTGTCACCCTAGGAAAGGAAGTGTATTATTGGCAGGTGAAAAGAAAGAAAAAAAAAAAAGCCTGAAAAAGGAAACTAATGCAGCCATCAATCTATCCAATGAGGACTCGAGACAGCGGCTGGAGCCGTCGCTGGAAAGACTGGGTTCAGGTAAGTAAAAGGGGGGGGGGGGGGGGGTTGACTCTAGAGGGCTGCTGCACTACAGAAGGTTTTTCGCCTTCATGCATAGAATACATAAAGGTGAAAAACCTCGAGCATTTACAACTCCTTTAACATACTGCGTCAGCATTCTGACAGCTAATGCAAAAAGAAAATCCCTATAATGTGTCTATTATGGTTATTTCCTATGATCATTTGCTCCATCTAGTGGCCATATTGTGGCGTTTTCCTAAATAAGGGATTTTGGAAAAATTCTGCATTAAGGCCACTAGATGGAGCTGGTGATCATATGAAATAAACATAATAGACACATTAAAGGGATTATCTGTGGCAGTGGTGTTAATGCGGACACTAAACAATGATAAATATATATACTGTAAGTTATAGTACATGATAGTACGAGTATATTTTTACTATATATTGGATATAGGCCTGTCAGTAACTTTACAAGTCTGCGTGAATAAATTCCTGACATTTCACAACATACAGGAAACATCTACTTATTCAGCAAAACTCCATCTTTCATCATTAAAAAGCCATCCTTGATCTCCAGTCAGTGACTTTGCCTAGGCTGAGATGATGTCATCACTGTGCTGCAGGCAGGAGGAAGCATGTCCTCGGTCTCCCCTCTCCCTTTGACCAGGCTGAGATGATATCATCAGTCTGCTGCAGGCAGGAGGAAGCATGTCCTCAGTTTCCTCTCCCCTTTGACCAGGCTGAGACAATTTCATCACTGTGCTGCAGGCAGGAGGAAGCATGTCCTCGGTCCCCCCTCTCCCTTTGACCAGGCTGAGATGATATCATCAGTCTGCTGCAGGCAGGAGGAAGCATGTCCTCAGTTTCCTCTCCCCTTTGACCAGGCCAAGATGATGAAATCACTGTGTTGCAGGCAGGAGGAGGAATTTCCTCGGTCTCCTCTCTCCCTTTGACCAGGCTGAGATTATATCATCAGTCTGCTGCAGGCAGGAGGAAGCATGTCCTCAGTTTCCTCTCCCCTTTGACCAGGCCAAGATGATGAAATCATTGTGTTGCAGGCAGGAGGGGGAATTTCCTCGGTCTCCCCTCTCCCTTTGACCAGGCTGAGATGATGTCATCAGTCTGCTGCAGGCAGGAGGTAGCGTGTCCTCAGTTTCCCCTTCTTTGACCAGGCTGAGATGATGTCACCAGTCTGCTGCAGACCAGAGGAAGCATTTCTTTAGTCTCCCTCCCCCAGTGATCAGTCGGCAACATTGTAACAAGTCATGTGTTGAAGTGCTGCAGCAGAGGCTGGTCATTCTAGTCTCCACTATAAGCCCTCGTTCACATTCAATGCGGCTATGAAATTGTGCGACTCCATCTGAAATCGCACAATTTCAGAGCCGCTTGTCAGTCGGGTCACCTAAGGTGCGGCTTTGAGGACATCTGCGCGGCTTCATGCACAGATATCGATGCAAGTCGCACCCGAAATCAGCAAAATTAGTGCAGGGACTATTTTTTCAAAATCAATGCGGCAGCACAAAATTGGGGGGTCGCAGCGATTTGAACCCTGCCATTGCCGACAATAAGGTGCAACTTGTCATGTGATTTGACCTGTAAAATGGCACGACGAATCGCTGTAATGTGAACGAGGGCTTAGGATCATCTAAGGATCTGATTTGGAAACAGCGCAGTTTGCAAATAGCAGCAGCCACAACAACCAATCAGGATTCAGCAAATTCAGTAAACTGATCTCTGATTGGCTGCTATGCCTCACTGCCCTCGCACCTTTACTGAACACCCCCGGACCGTTTCCAAGCCTCTGACGCAATTATGAATGTGCCAATTTGCGGCTCCGGTGGCGCCGATGAAGGACCCGCCCACAAACCAGTTCAGCGACTTAACAAGGGAGCTCATAAAAATTACCAAACGCCATTTACAGCGAGAAGTTTAAATACATCAATCCAGCTACCGACCCGCCATGTAGGTAACAATTACCGGCTTTAATATATAATTAGCATGAATTATCGCACTCATGCGTGTCAGCTGGATCTGTCATGTTATATAAATACCGAACGTTTTATAGAAATAAAGGAAGGAAGCTTTTCATCGCAATCACCATCCCCCCTCCCCCACAATTCCTAATAAACTCCTATGGAGAGTCCCCCATATGGAAAACACCCCCCAACCTCCAAAACAATGCGTTCCGTGAAAAACGCAATTCATGAGCCGCAATGAAAAAGCCGATTTGCCGGGGAACAAACATTTTGACGTTCCAATTTCCAACGCGGCGTGAAGGAAAATAAAACCCAGGATTTGGTTTCATTCAGCAATACTTCTCTCAACTTATTTAACCACTTCACCTCCGGAAGATTTACCCCCCCCCCTTCCTGACCAGGCCATTTTTTGCAATACGGCACTGCGTTGCTTTAACCGACAATTGCGCGGTCGTGCGATGCTGTACACAAATAAAATGGATGTCCTTTTTCCCCCCACAAATCAAGCTTTTTTGAAAAAAAAAAACAAAAGACAAAAAAAGCAATATTTTTTACTTTCTGCTATAAAACATATCCAATATAAAAAAAAAATGTAAAAATCAATTTAGACCAATATGTATTCTGCTACACATTTTAGGTAAAAAAACCAATAAAATCCCAATAAGCATATAGATTGTTTTGCGTATATAGCGTCCACAAACTATGAGATATATTTATGGAATTTTTATTAGTAATGGCGGATTGGATCCGTGGTACCCGCTATGTATAATCACAGCTGGAGTGACCCGCCGTCGGCGTGCACTCGCGCCTGCTACCGGAAGTGTAGGATCATGTAATATATATATATATACACACACACACACACACACAATCCACATGAGCACAATAATTATTTGTAAGGATCTGAACACAGCTCTGGTAGGGCTTTGGCACACAGATGTACGGCTGTACAGAGGAAAATACGCCTGTATCCACAGCCAGGGCTTTTTTTTTCAGAGAATAGGTGCAGGTGCTTCCCACTTCCAAGTCACCCTTTGTCTCCGCCCCCTACACACCTCCGAGTACCGTCCCTTGGTCCCACCCCCTACCCACCTCCGACTACCGTCCCTTAGTCCCACTCACCTTTGAGTACCATCCCTTGGTCCCACCTCCAAGAACCATCACTTGGTCCTGGCCCTACCCACCTCCGAGTACTGTCCCTTGGTCCCACCCCCTAACCACCTCCGAGTACCGTCACTTGGTCCCTCCCCTAACCACCTCCGAGTACCAAACCTTAGTCCCACCCCCTACACACCGAGTACCGTCCCTTGGTCCCACCCCCTACACACCGAGTACCGTCCCTTGGTCCCACCTCAGAGTACCGTCCCTTGGTCCCACCTCAGAGTACCGTCCCTTGGTCCCACCTCAGAGTACCGTCCCTTGGTCCCACCTCAGAGTACCGTCCCTTGGTCCCACCTCAGAGTACCGTCCCTTGGTCCCACCTCAGAGTACCGTCCCTTGGTCCCACCTCAGAGTACCGTCCCTTGGTCCCACCTCAGAGTACCGTCCCTTGGTCCCACTCCCTACCCACCTCCGAGTATGTCCTCTCTTGGTCTCACTCCCTACCCACCTCCGAGTATGTCCTCTCTTGGTCCCACCCCCTACCCACCTCCGAGTACCGTCACTTGGTCCTACCCCCCTCCGAGGACCGTCCCTTGGTCCCACCCCCGAGGACCGTCCCTTGGTCCCACCCCCGAGGACCGTCCCTTGGTCCCACCCCCGAGGACCGTCCCTTGGTCCCACCCCCGAGGACCGTCCCTTGGTCCCACCCCCCACCCACCTCCGACTACCGTCCCTTAGTCCCACTCACCTTTGAGTACCATCCCTTGGTCCCACCTCCAAGAACCATCACTTGGTCCTGGCCCTACCCACCTCCGAGTACTGTCCCTTGGTCCCTCCCCTAACCACCTCCGAGTACCAAACCTTAGTCCCACCCCCTACACACCGAGTACCGTCCCTTGGTCCCACCTCAGAGTACCGTCCCTTGGTCCCACCTCAGAGTACCGTCCCTTGGTCCCACCTCAGAGTACCGTCCCTTGGTCCCACTCCCTACCCACCTCCGAGTATGTCCTCTCTTGGTCTCACTCCCTACCCACCTCCGAGTATATCCTCTCTTGGTCCCACCCCCTACCCACCTCCGAGTACCGTCACTTGGTCCCACCCCCTACCCACCTCCGAGTACCGTCACTTGGTCCTACCCCCCTCCGAGGACCGTCCCTTGGTCCCACCTCCGAGGACCGTCCCTTGGTCCCACCTCCGAGGACCGTCCCTTGGTCCCACCCCCTACTCACCCTTAAGTACTGTCACTTGGTCCTGCCCCTACCCACCTCTGAGTACTGTCCCTTGGTCCCACCCCCTAACCACCTCTGAGTACCGTCCCTTGGTCCCACCCACTAACCACCTCCGAGTACCATCCTTTGGTACCACCTCCGAGTACCGTCCCTTGGTCCCACCCCCTAACCACCTCCAAGGACCATCCTTTGGTCCCACCTCCGAGTACCGTCCCTTGGTCCCACCTCCAAGTACCGTCCCTTGGTCCCACCTCCTATCCACCTCCGAGTACTGTCCCTTTGTCCCACCCCCTACCCACCTCCGAGTACTGTTCCTTGGTCCCACCCCCTACCCACCTCCGAGTACCGTCCCTTGATCCCACCCCCTACCCACCTCCGAGTACCGTCCCTTGGTCCCACCCCCGAGTACCGTCCCTTGGTCCCACCTCCGAGTACCATCCCATGGTCCCACCCCCTACCCACCTCCGAGTACCATCCCTTGGTCCCACCCCCTACCCACTTCCCAATACCATTTTTTTAAATAGAGAAAACAGAACCAAGTATAATTTTGTGGTGCCAAGGAATTTGTATGGAATTTGTTAAAGCAAAATAGATCCCCTGCTGCCAGCAACAATAGCCCCCCAAGTAATGATAGATTCCTCCAGCAACAATAGACCCCTCCCCACAACAAACCCCATGCAACAAAATACACTCTAACAACAGATCTACTCCAGGAACAATAGACACCCCCAGAAAAAACAGATTCCCCCCAGCAACAATCCCCCACCAGAAACAGATCCAAAAACAATAATAAACCCACTGCAACAAAATACACCCCAACAACAGATCTACCCCAGGAACAATAGAAACCCCCCCACCAGCAACAGAACCCACCCAACAATAAACCCCCTTTAACAAAATACACCCCAACAACAGATCTACCCCAGGAACAATAGACCCCCCAGCAACAACAGATCCCCCCCCCCCCCCAGCAACAAGACCCTGCAACAAAATACACCCCAGGAACAAAAGACCCCCCTAGCAACAATAAACCCCCTGCAACAAAATACAACAGATCTACCCCAGGAACAAAAGACCCCCACCAGCAACAGATCCAAAAACAACAATAATAAACCCCCTGCAACCAAATACACCCCAACAACAACAGATCTACCCCAGGAACAATAGACCCCCCCCAGCAACAACAGGTCCCCCCGAGCAACAATAAACTCCCAACAACAGATCTACCCCAGGAACAAAATACCCCCCCCCCAGCAACAAGAGACCTAGCAACAATAAACCCCTGCAACAAAATACACCACAACAGGGTGAAGGACCCCCCAGCAACAACAGACCCCCCCCCCCCCAGCAATAATAAACCCCCTGCAACAAAATACACCCCAACAAAGCAGGGAAGGGGTTAACACTAGGGGTCAATCGAGGGTTTAAATGTGTTCCCTGGGAGGTGTTTCTAACTGTGAGGGGGAGGGGACTGACTGGAGGAGGCGAGAGATCGCTGTTCCTGATCACTAGGAACATACGATCTCTCTCCTCCTCTTTCAGAATGGGGATCTGTTTGTTTAGGGCAGGGATATGCAATTAGTGGACCTCCAGCTGTTGCAAAACTACAAGTCCCATCATGCCTCTGCCTCTGGGTGTCATGCTTGTAGCTGTCAGAGTCTTGCTATGCCTCATGGGACTTGTAGTTCTACAACAGCTGGAGGTCCGCTAATTGCATATCCCTGGTTTAGACTGACAGATCCCCGTTCCAGCTCTCTGTGGAGTGATCGCAGCCACCGGCCACGTGCATCGGCTCCGACGTCTTGACGCACGCACGCACCTCCTATCACTCTTAAAGCAGCCGATGTACAGCTACGGCGATTCGCGCAGCCGTGCCAACCTGCTGTAGTATAATGACGGCGGCTGGTCGGCAAGCAGTTAAAGCAGTATTAAAGCCAAAAATGTATTATATTGCAGATTACCAATCATTAGATGCGATGGCTGCATTCGTTTTCTATTCTTTGGCTTTTCTCCCCTCTGTTTTTATCTGGTGTAAAACACTTCCTGTTTTAGTCTGGATGAAGGAGCACAGGAGGCACAGCAGACAGCAGCAATGTCAGTCTAGAGGGGGGGGGGATGTTAAATGTATTATCAGATTTAGAACCACTAACAAATTGAAGGCAAACTCCAGCTCACTATTATTAATTATTATTGATTATTAATTATTACTAATCGGTTACTGCAGCTTTTTTCTCCTTTTGCGATAAAAGTTTTGCATGAATAAAAGCTGATCATTGTAAGCACCCCTGCCAGTGTTAAATGGTTTGTCTCATCCCTGTAAACCAGGTGATAGGCAAGCCAGGCTGTTTTGAAAACTACAAGTCCCATGAGACATTGCAAGAGACCCCGACAATCACAGGCATGACCCCTAGAGGCAGAGGCATGATGGGATTTGTAGTTTCATCACAGCCGGAGTGCGGAGGTTGCCGTCCCCTGCTGTAAACTGATACATTCTGCTGGAGAGCTTGTGCTTTTGAAAAAACAACAGACTTGCTGACCCGGATCACCAGATAAAGATAAAGGAAAGAAAGCCTAAAAAATGAAAACGAATGCAGCCGTCACATCTAAGAATCGGTAAGCTGCAATATAATAAAGGTTTGCTTTTGGGTTGAATACCTTTTAATTTGGTGCGTCCATGTGCATGAGGACAAAGCTGTGACCAAGAGATTCCTAGAAGTATGAAGCCAAAGACGATTTTTGCTTTGCTTTGGATGGAGTGTGAAGGATTCCCTCGCCGTGTCCCCACTAGTGACATTCGCCTTCTCCCTTTGTCCTGGTGACAACGATCAAATGATGAGATTTTTTCAGCTGTCAGAGGAACGAGGGGAAGTTCCACTGGATGTGTGCCATATGGAGATAAAAGAGGCCCCATACACAGAAGCTACAATTCCATTTATTCCTCACACCTAATAAAGTGTATCTAAGCCCTGGCTCACACCGGTGCGATTTGACAGTTAAAAAAAAAAAAATGCAAGACAAGTCGCAAACCCATTGCCGGCAATGAAACCCATTCAAATCGTTGCAACCCAAGTTGCAGCGACTTTGAAAAAGGTTCCTGCACTACTTTTTGGGGATTTCATTGCGACTTGCATAGACTTCTGTTAAATGAATTTGCAAGTCGCAATGAAACAAGGTGTGCAAATCGCATTGATCTGCGGCTTTGAAATCGCATTGAAGATGCACTGGTGTGAACCAGGGCTTAATGTCATTTTTTTTTTTTGCATAGCAGTATAGAAAGGTCAGAAACCCTGCGTTTGTTTTCATTGCTCCATTGGTCCTAATGACCATTACCATCCGGACTGCAAGTGATAGAAAACTTGAGTTGTCACCGAGACAGAAATAGGAGGGAAATCTCCCAATGGGGACACTTGCAACTATCCAAGAGAGGATTTCCCCTCTACATCCTGTGGTGTCTCCTAGAAAGGAAATAAATAACCCTTCCCCACCGCGCTAAGGACCAACAAATGCTCTGACTATAGATATCCTTTTTGGAAAGTTACTTTTATTTCAAATTTATTTTTCAAATTTATTGTTATTTTCCAATTTTTTTTTATCAATTTTTTTTTTTTTCCAATTTTATTTTATTTTTTTTCACATTTTTTTTTTAATTTTATCTAAGTAAAATCAAATATTTTAAAAGAAAAAAGTTCTAAAAATTAAAATCCCTATACAGGAGTGTCCCCCACAGTAATCAAACGTAATTGACCAACAAAATGCTCTGACTATAGATATACTTTTAGGAAAGTTACTGTTATTCCAAATTTATTTTTAAAATTTATTGTTATTTTCACTTTTTTTTTTCAATTTTTTTTTTTAATTTTTCAATTTTTTTTTTTAACTTTAAGTAAAATCAAATATTTTAAAAGAAAAAAGTTCTAAAAATGAAAATCTCTATACAGGAGTGTCCCCACAGTAATCAAACCTAATTGACTAACAAAATGCTCTGACTATAGATATACTTTTAGGAAAGTTACTGTTATTTCAAATTTATTTTTATTTTTTAAATTTGTTATTTTCACATTTTTTTTCAATTTTTTTTTTTTTTAACTTTATCTAAGTAAAATCAAATATTTTTTAAAGAAAAAAGTTCTTAAAATGAAATATCTCTATACACGAGTATCCCCACAGTAATCAAACGTAATTGACCAACAAATGCTTTTGACTATAGATATACTTTTAGGAAAGTTACTGTTATTCCAAATTTATTTTTAAAATTTATTGTTATTTTCACATTTTTTTCAATTTTTTTTTTTTTTTCAAATTTTTTTTTTAACTTTATCTAAGTAAAATCAAATATTTTAAAAGAAAAACGTTCTAAAAATGAAAATCTCTATACAGGAGTGTCCCCACAGTAATCAAACGTAATTGACCAACAAATGCTTTGACTATAGATATACTTTTAGGAAAGTTACTGTTATTTCAAATTTATTTTTATTTTTAAAATTCATTGTTATTTTCACTTTTTTTTTTCAATTTTTTTTTTTTTTTAATTTTTCAATTTTTTTTTTTAACTTTATCCAAGTAAAATCAAATATTTTAAAAGAAAAAAGTTCTTGAAATGAAATATCTCTATACACAAGTATCCCCACAGTAATCAAACCTTAATGAGCAACAAGAGAAGTTGACTTTCTGTAATTCAAACCTATGCAATGTTGCTTTTGAGCGTTTCAGCGACGCTTTTTGCTGTGCTCTCCGTGTTTTGGGACACGCGTTTTTGATCCTTTTTTTTCTTTTTATGTGGCCAGTTTGTTGTTGGGCAGAATAAATAATGCAAAAACACAAACCACGACAAAAACGAATCAAAAAACATGCTAAAAAACACACTACATGCTTGTCTGCTGCTTCTCCATTGAAGTCTAACACAAAAGCAGCGTTTTGTGTTAAAAAAAAAGTCCCGGACCCTTTCCAAAAAACGCAGAGGCACAAAAATGCATTGATGTGAACGCGTTCCACAGGAACCTATGTTAAAAATAATGTCCTAAGTTTCTGCAAAAAGCAGGAAAAACAAAAAAAACACGAGTTAGTGTGAACCGAGCCTCACGCTCTCCCTCTCAATAGAGACTGTGTTACTCCAGCGGCGGCCCGAGCAAGATGCGGCTACGAATGCAAACAAAAACGGCATTTTTTTTTTTGTTTATAAAAAGGCCTTTTAATTGGGGGGGCACATGGTGGGGCACAGCATAATGTTGGGGGGTTTCAGGGCCCCCTCTGCCCCCCCCCTAGTGACACCATTGGCCTCTGGTAAATTCGGCAGTAATTGGTAAAATTAAAGCTGAAGTTTAATCTGCTTATATTTTGCCGTCCCCTGGTTCCTCCCTCCCTCATCAACATGCTAATGACATTTTTTAAATAAAATCTTTCCAATTTTATTACATACCTTATTTTGGACCCAGTGATGCCATCACAGTGTCTATGTGCTTCTCTAAGCACTGCAGGCAGATCATGGCGGGTGGGCGAGGCAGACATGGTGCTGCCTGAAAAAAAAATCACAGCCCCCTGCCACAGGACTCTTCCATATTCTGTACATATTAAGGGGTGTTCTAAATGTTTTGCAGTATATATACACTTAGGAATGTTCCATTTATATGTGATTGTGGACGTTCTGTTTTGTATTGGGGTTTTTTCTGAACGTAAAATTAATAAAAAGATTTTAAAACAAAAAAGGGTGGCGTGAGTTGTGTCCTATGCCTACATAGCTTTGCTTATAAGTGTCCCTCCTTCCCATCTCAAAAAAGTTTGGAGGTAGGTACATGTAATGCTGAACCCCTACAACCAAAAGACCTGAAATCCAATGAACGAAAGGGGTGAGCCGCCTGGGACAGTCAGGCTGGGGAGGAAAGAAAGGGCTAGATGACACTGAGTGTCCTTCAGAAGGCTCTATCTGACTTGCTGCAATTTCTAGTGCACATTGTGAGAAGCTCACAGTGTGCAGTGAAATCACTTGCAAGGTTCATGTGACCAATGCCTTACCACTGGTCACATATCCAGGCCTCTTGAATGGAATACACCCAATTACAGTCGGTAAACCTTTCTTATATTGTATTAATATTTATGTTTAAAACGCAGGACTGAATAGCTTTGAATTGTGTAACGCTAATTTCTACAAGAAAAACAAATTCAACTGTTTCCTCCATTTGTGAGGACACCCCAAACAGTCTTTATTATGTGAAAATAAAGGGAAAGATTCAGCACAGAGAGTGAGAACCCCCATAATCCCCAATGGGAAAGTGGGTGGAGCTGGGAACCTAAAGCCAAATGATAGGATATATGATGACAAATACACTATATGACCGAAAATGAGTGGATACCGTTACTGTTATACCTCTATGATCTTGTTTGACCTATTTCAAAACCATGGCCATTATTATAGAGTTGCCCGTCTCTCCAGCCATTAATATAAAGGTGTTCCCTTATTTGTCATTAATATAGAGTTGCTCCCCTTCCACCTTCTTCTTGGCCATCATCGTGGAGTTTCCCCACTTTTGGGCAAAGGGAGCCTCTGCTCCTCTAGGAAGACATTTTGGAGTGTATAAATAGACTATATAGTAATTAATACAGAGTTGTTCCCCCACCCCCCACCATGGCCATTAATATGGAGTTGCCCCCCCCCCCCCCCCCCCCAGCCATTAATATGGAGTTTTTCCCCTCAATGGCCATTAATATGGAGTTGTTCCCCCTCAATGGGCATTATTATGGAGTTGTTCCCCTCAATGGCCATTATTATGGAGTTTTCCCCCTCAATGGCCATTAATATGAAGTTGTTCCCCCTCAAAGGCCATTAATATGGAGTTGTTCCCCCTCAATGGCCATTATTATGGAGTTGTTCCCCCTCAATGGCCATTATTATGGAGTTGTTCCCCCTCAATGGCCATTATTATGGAGTTGTTCCCCCTCAATGGCCATTATTATGGAGTTGTTCCCCCTCAATGGCCATTAATATGGAGTTGTTCCCCCTCAATGGCCATTATTATGGAGTTGTTCCCCTCAATGGCCATTATTATGGAGTTTTCCCCCTCAATGACCATTAATATGAAGTTGTTCCCCCTCAAAGGCCATTAATATGGAGTTGTTCCCCCTCATGGCCATTATTATGAAGTTGTTCCCCCCCATGGCCATTATTATGGAGTTGTTCCCCTCAATGGCCATTAATATGGAGTTTTCCCCCTCAATGGCCATTAATATGAAGTTGTTCCCCCTCAATGGCCATTAATATGAAGTTGTTCCCCCCCATGGCCTTTATTATGGAGTTGTTCCCCTCAATGGACATTATTATGGAGTTGTTCCCCTCAATGGCCATTATTATGGAGTTTTCCCCTCAATGACAATTAATATGGAGTTTTCCCCCTCAATGGCCATTGTTATAGAGTTGACACCCCCTTCATTTGTCCATCCCCACTTTGGAGCTTTAACAATCTACACTATTCTGGGAAGAATTTTTGAAGTTTATACATACACTATATGACCAAAAGGTTGTGGATACCTGACCATCATACCTATATGGTCTTGTTGGACATCCCATTCCAAAACCATCAATATGGAGTTGACCAGTTGACCCCCCCCCCTCCCCCTATGTCCAATAATATCGAGTTGTCCCTTCCATTGCCAGTAAAACAGAGTTGTCACCTCCATGTCCATTAATATGAAGTTGTTCCCTCTATGACCATTATTATGGTGTTGTCCCTCCCTCCATTTGGGGCTATAACAATCTCCACTCTTCTGGGAAGAATCTTGTAGTGAGTGTATATATACACTATATGACCAAAAGGTTGCAGATACCGGACTATCACCTATATCAATGTTTCTCAACTCCAGTACCCCCAACAGGTCACGTTTTCAGGCTCCCCATTATTTTGCACAGGCGATTTGATCAGTTTTACTGCCTTAGTAATTACCACAGCAGTTTCATCTGAGGGAAATCCTGAAAACATGACCTGTTGGGGGTACTTGGGGGCTGGAGTTGAGAAACATTGACCTATATGATCTTGGTGGACATCCATTCCTAAACCATTATTATAGAGTTGCCCCCAGCCCCCCCCCCAAAAGCCATCAATGGGCATTTGTCCCATTCATGGTCAATAATATGGAGATATCCCATCCAGTGTCAACAATCTTGAGTTATCCCAACCACGGCCATCAATATTGAGTTGTCCCATCCACGGCCATTAATATTGAGTTGTCCCATCAACAGCAATTAAATATTGAGTTGTCCCGGCAACGGACATCAATATTGAATTGTCCCATCCACGGTCATTAATATTGAGTTGTCCCATCCACGGTCATTAATATTGAGTTGTCCCATCCATGGTCATTAATATTGAGTTGTCCCATCCATGGTCATTAATATTGAGTTGTCCCATCCATGGTCATTAATATTGAGTTGTCCCATCCACGGTCATTAATATTGAGTTGTCCCATCCATGGTCATTAATATTGAGTTGTCCCATCCACGGTCATTAATATTGAGTTGTCCCATCCATGGTCATTAATATTGAGTTGTCCCATCCACGGCCATTAATATTGAGTTGTCCCATCCACGGACATTAATATTGAGTTGTCCCATCCATGGCCCCATTAGTATGGAGTTGCCCCTCCTTCCCCTTGGCCATTATAATAGCACTTCTCCACTTTGGGGCTATAACAGTCTCCACTGTTAGTATGGAGTTGTTAGCATTGTATGTAGCTGTTCCAATTAGTGCTCGGAGTGTCAGCACACGGGAAGTGATAATCCAAGGAGTGGCTTACAAAGGGGTTTTATTGGAATAAAAGGCACCTACTGTATACATCAAAATCTTAGTTTAACGCTTTAATGCATTTCACACCAAATGAGGCTTAAATCTGTCCTCCAGCCTTCCCTTCGGCCTTTGCACAGTTGTACAGACTGCTCTCCTGGACTGAAATGTCATACTCTGACTTCACGGCACACTGTGAGCAGCAAGTCAGATAGAGCCCACCTCATTTCCTGGCTTGAGAATGCCCAGTATTACCTTACCCTTTCCTCCACAGCCTGACTGCCCCTGGATCAGCCCATTCATTAGATTTCAGTTGGAGGTTCAGCATCAAATGTGGGCGTTACCTAGGGTGTTCTGCATGCAAATTCAGCCCATTTGGGAACGTCCACTCCTCCAGGCTGATACCCACCCATAAAGGCATAACTCCTCCGAAGAGACAGCCCTCTGCTTGCATCAAGACTAGGGGCTCTTGAGAGGCGTACTGAGGTTTCTGTGCTTCTCTATGCAATGCAGGCAGATCATGACTGGTGGGATGGGTCCTCAGGGTGCTGTACATAGCTTCCTGAGAACATCCAGCTCCTTCCACCAGCCATGACCTCCCTGCATTGCATAGAAAAAACACAGATACCCAATGATGCCATCACTGGAATTAAAATATGTATTGAAAATAGAAAGGTCCTATTTAAACATTTCATGAATGGGGGAGTGGGAACCATAAAGGCAAAATATAAGCTTTATTGTAAAGCATAAGGACTTGACGCGTTTCACACCACATCATGCTTAACCTCTTGCTGCCCTTGTAACGCAAAGATGGTAGAGTTTAATATCCACACACACGACACATATTCATCCATCTTTCTGTGCCAACAGTACACTCACTGGACGCTCCCAGCACATTGATCGAGCTGCCAAAGACAGTTCTCAGTCATCACTAATGATCAGGAGCTGGAGGGACCTGCTCCCGATCATGTGACCACTGTGACAGCCAATCACAGCGGTCATGTGACCAGCTGGTCCTTCCCGCGCCCCCCCCCCCCCAGACATAAAGACCTTGGTAAAGGGACGCTGGGGCTAGGTGGGAAGAGGTTAATCATAAAGCCTTATAGTGTGAAACGCGGCAGTGCATTAAGCTAAGATCCAATGTATAGGCGCCTTGCATTCCAATAGAATCTCCAATGTCTCTCAGCAGCTCCCTAGGCCATGTCTTATGTTACAATTAATCTTCATAGAGAGTGGTTCTATGGGGGAAGGAGGGGGGTGCCTAGATTTTCTGATTTCAGGTTGGATGATAAGGGAAGTGATGTCACAGAGAGTGCAAGTTGAGGAGTGTGTTTGCCTCTCTACCAATAAGTGTACAGAGGTGTGTACTCGCATCCTGCACCCAGTGGTCATGTGATCAGCTGGTCCTTGACCTCCCCCCCAGGCATAAAGACCTTGGTAAAGGGACATTGGGAAGAGGTTAATCATAAAGCCTTATAGTGTGAAACGCGTCAACACATTAAGCTAAGATCCAAAGTATAGGCGCCCTGCATTCCAATAAAATCCCCAACTTTTCCCAGCAGCTCCCTAGGCCATGTCTTCTGTTACAATGTATCTATATGGAGAGTTGTGCTTTTGGGGGGGGGGGGGGGGTGATGTCTGGATTTATCCGATTTCAGGTTGGATGTGATGTCACCCAGAGAGTGCGAGTTGCGGAGTGTATGTGTGCGTCTCTACCAATAAGTGTACAGAGGCGTGTACTCACAACCTGCGTGTAAATCATGGGGAGAATTCAAGAGCATCATGGCGCTGGCAGCGGCAATGTCCGGATCTGGAAAAATCAACCAACAGACACGTTACTGAGGACCGATCTCTGCATGGCACACTTATCTCTACGACACGCACTATGGAAGATCACACATATCACCCACCACCGTGGCAGGGACGCCATGGAAGGAAGGCAGACGACTGGACAGAGAAGCGTCAGACAGACAAGGAGGAAGAAGCGAGGGACAGGAGGACATTTTTCCGGGTTTATCTCATATCGCTGGGGTACTCAAGAAGTCCATCAGGAACTTTATTAAAGAAAAAAGGTTTTAGTTGGAAGTAAACCGTCACCAGAAAGAATGCCGAAACTGGAACACCACCAATCAGTTCACTGGGAGCCTGCTGGCGGGCCGGTGATGTCACCGCTTCCTAGTGAACTGATAGGCTGATGAGTGCAGCCAAAAAATAATACAAATTTCTACCATAAATAAAAGTTACATTTAAAAACACAAAAATCTAATCCAAGTAACAAAATATGTCAAAGTGGCCGAAACAGAGATCTAAAGAGACTTACAGGACTAGATTAGCGACACCAAAGCATCATCATCAGTCATTTATTTATTTAATCGTTTTGAAATGGTTAACCAATCTGATGCAAATGTGAAATATTAAAAAAAAAAAAAAAAATGTAACCACTTCAATATCGGACACTTTCACCCCCTTCCTGCCAAGGCCAATTTTCAGCATTCAGCGTTGTCACACTTTGATTGACATTTGCGCAGTCATGCAACACTGTACCCAAAACGTAATTTTGTATCATTTTATTTTTTCAAAAATAGAGCTTTCTTTCAGTGGTATTTAATCACCACTAGGTTTTTTTTTTTTGTTTTTTTTTTGCTATATAAAATGAGAAAAGACCCAACATTTTTGAAAAAAAAAACACAAATTTTTCTTTATTTCTGTTATACAATTTTGCAAATAAATAATTGTTCTTTGTGAATTTTGGCCAAAATGTATTCTGCTACATTTCTTTGGTGAAATTAACCCAAATCCGTGTATATTATTTAGTCTGTAGGAAAGTTATGGAGTCCACAAAATAAGGTACATATCTGAAAATTGATTAATCCTGATGTACTGACGGTCTCATTTCTTGAGGCCCAGAAATGCCCAGGACAGTACAAATACCCCCCAAATGACCTTTTTTTGGAAAGTAGACAGTTCAAGGTATTTAATAAGTGGCATTGCAAGTTTTTTTGAAGTTGTAATTTTTTTTTACAATTTTTTGTAAAATGAAATTTAGAAAAAAAAAAAAAATCACAATTTTATTTAAAATTTTTAACATACTGTCACTAGTGCAGTACAGCGTCATCATATGACTGATGTGGTGGTGATCAGGGACACTGACTGGTGACCGTATGAGCCCTTTCACACTGGGGCGGGGGGGCGTCGTCGCTATTATTATTATTATTATTATACCGAGAAGGGGTTAAATACCACCGCAAAGCGCCTCTGCAGAGGTGCATTGCCGGCGGTATAGCCGCGCCGTCCCATTGATTTCAATAGGCAGGAGCGGTAAAGGAGCGGTATACACACCGCTCCTTCACCGCTCCGAAGATACTGCTGGCAGGACTTTTTTTACCGTCCTGCCAGAGCATCGCTCCAGTGTGAAAGCCCTCGGTGCTTTCACACTGGATACACAGCAGCGGCACTTTCGGGTCGGTTTGCAGGCGCTATTATTAGCGCAATAGCGCCTGCAAACCGCCCCAGTGTGAAAGGGCTCTATGTAAAAAAAAAAAGCACAAAAAAAAATTGTTTTTCAATTCACATTTTATACATTTTTTTTTTACATACTGTGACCAGAGCAACACAGGGTTACTATGATTGCTTATAACAATGAAGTTTACCGTTATAAGCAACATTTTTTTCTGAGTGAAAACTATTCATTCAGTGTTTACTATTGTGATTAGCTGTGATTGACCACAGCCAATCACATGGTACAGATGGGCTATGATTGGCCCTATCTGGATCATGTGATCACTCTGACCAGTCACAGAGATCATCTCAATAGTACACAGTGAAATGCATGAATCAAAGTGATTCATTGTGTACAACTGTCACGTGATTTGCTGTGATTGGTCACAGTGATCACTTGGTACCGGCAGCAGACCAGATTAGTAAAGTAAGCTGTGTTACAGATCCGGAAACTCAGCACAAGGATTGTGGAGAACCTCATAATGCTTGCAGCAGGTGTACAGACCCAGGAACTCAGCACAGGGATGGTGGGAATCCCTCATAATGGGCACAGCAGGTGTACAGACCTGGGAACTCAGCTCAGGTATGGTGGGAACCCCTCATAATGGGCACAGCAGCTGTACACAGACCTGGGAACTCAGCTCAGGGATGGTGAGAACCTCTCATAATGGGCACAGCAGGTGCATAGACCTGGGAACTCAGCACAGGGATTGTGGAGAACCGCAATGTTCACAGCAGATGTACAGACCCAGGAGCTCAGTGTAGGGTTGGTGGGAATCCCTCATCATGGCTCCAGAATGTATGTAGACCTGGAAACTCAGCACAGGGATGGTGGGGACCTCTCATAATGGGCACAGCAACTCTCTGTCCTGCTCTCTTCTAACCACCATGGAACCTCACCTTCTCACCTTCACCAACTTTTAAAGCAAACACTCTCACTGCAAGCCTGATTTCACCTCCCAGTTTGTACATTGCAAAGATTTCAAGTAATGGCAATATGTAAAGCAAGAACTGATTTACCTAAAGTGCATCTTTTTACAAGTCTGCATGAACAAATTCCTGACATGTCCCAACGTACAACAACAGGATTCTTGTTCAGAATAGCTCCACCTTTTATCATTAAAAAGCCATTCTGGAGGTCCTGTCAGTGCCTAGGCTGAGATGATGTCATTAGTCTGCTACAGGCAGGAGGAAGCATTTTCTCAGTCGTCCCCCCACCCCCCCCCCCCCAGTGATCAATCTGCAACAATGTAACTTTGTAGCAAGTCACAAGGTAAGAGACTGCAGCAAGGGGCTGATCTGTGGCCCTGTTTGTTGCTAAAATAAAGATGGTGCTGTCCTTCTAGAGAAGAGCAGATGAAGCCATTGTGTGTGTGTGTGGGGGGGGGGGCACTGTGATCTTCCAGATCATAAATACCTGGAAGGGTTATATACGCATTACTGAGCATACTGGGCTTAACATTAAAAATGTATCTAATGATCACTCCACTTTAAGCCATCGCACTTCTTGGGGTGGCCTCATTGTCAATGTGCGCCGGATTTTATTAACGTGGATTAATGCCAGGAAAAAAGAACAATGGGGGGACCAGGATGGACGTTGCGCTGAATTCCCGCAATCGCGTCCAGAAATCGCCGCTTCCCTTCAGCTCTGGCAGAATTGGGTTCCGCTTTTGTCACTTGACAGATGGCCGGCCACAGCGACACAGGAAAATATTATGAGTTCTTCTGACTATATCTCCGCCGCCACTGCTGCCCTCGCAACACACCGAGGCAAGCAGACCAAGGTGCCATGGCAACCGGCGTCACCATGACGACAGTAAACATCCAGGACCAGCCGGCGAGGGAAAAAAAAAAAAATCCTAAAAGAAAAGAACATCTGCCCGGCGGTGCGTCTGTCGGCCCCGAGGCGAAACTCGCTGATGGAGCGGCCGGGGCCACGAGACAACAAAGTGTGCAGTAGGGAGCCAACAGGCAGGAGTGGACACTCAACCATCGCCTCTTCTGTGCGCAGAGGCCAATGACCCGCCGCACGCTCTCGCTTGTCACTATCTGCGCTGAATTACACGGCAAATCAAATCAATTTGCTGGAACAGCTCCGCCGCACGCCGTCTAGACAGGGGAATAAAACATTTTTGCAGGTATAAAAATTGCAGTTATTAAGTTCCTTTTACTGACACAGGTGAAGAAGGTGATCGCTACAAATGTGCAACTTTCTAGAACTGTCAGTCTGCAGCAGCTGGAAGATAAGCAAGTTATTAAGGAGGCCACTTCCTATCTGTATGCACTCCGGTGATATATGCGTGACATTTCTCAGGGCGGGGAGGCGGGAGCAGAGCGTTGTCACCCTAAACAGGAAAAACCTAAAAACAAGAGAAGTAGTACTGTGCAGAGTTCATACATACAGAATAAGAAGAGATACCGAGAATTACATCCGGCATACAGGACAAGGGAAGTGGTACTGTGCAGAGTCCATACATACAGAATAAGAATAGATACCAAGAATTACACCCAGCATAGATGACAAGAGAAGTGGTACTGTGCAGAGTCCATACATACATAAGAAGAGATACCGAGAATTATACCCAGCATACAGAACAAGAGAAGTAGTACTGTGCAGAGTCCATACATACAGAATAAGAACAGATACCGAGAATTACAACCAGCATACAGGACAAGAGAAGTGGTACTGTGCAGAGTCCATACATACAGAATAAGAACAGATACCGAGAATTACAACCAGCATACAGGACAAGAGAAGTGGTACTGTGCAGAGTCCATACATACAGAACAAGAAGAGAAACTGAGAATTACACCCGGCATATAGGACAAGAGAAGTGGTACTGTGCAAAGTCCATACATACATAAGAACAGATACTGAGAATTACAGCCGGTATACAGGAGAAGAGAAGTGGCACTGTGCAGAGTCCATACATAAGAAGAGATACTGAGAATTGCATACAGGACAAGAGAAGTTGTACTGTGCAGAGTCCATACATACAGAATAAGAACAGATACTGAGAATTACACCCGGAATACAGGACAAGAGAAGTGGTACTGTGCAGGGTCCATACATACAGAATAAGAACAGATACTGAGACTTACACCCGGCATACAGCGGTTAATGGTCTCCATTCATCCAGTGATCACCAATCACCCCACATGCAGAGGTTTCTATTCACCGGCTCCCCGCAGAAGCACACCATTTGGGAAAAAGTAAATAGAAGGCGTACACCACCAGTCAGGAGCCGGGAAAGGACGTTGGAAAAGCCGCCACATGCTTCATCAACATCCCGAGCGCAATTACAGGATTCACAGGCAAGTGACAGCCGGAGCATCTAATTCCCAATCCCCCACCCCCCACCCCTCCTGTCTCTGGGGGAACTCCGGATCAAACACTATAGTCCTCAGAGGAGATTAAAGCAACTTTCCCACAACAGAGCACTTGACACTGCAGATTTTACAGCGTGCTATCCCATAGGATCCGCACACAGGGATAAAGAGCTTGCACATTAATAGTGCTCAGAGGACAGCAGGAAGCGCCATTTTACCTGTAGGGGGCGACAGCATGTCACTTCATCACTTGCATCTTTTGTGGTATATGTCTTACCCCTGCCCCTCCCCCGCAGGATGCACTGGTACTCCAAATGTATTCATTCACTAAAATGGAGAAAAAAAAAAAAAGAATTGTTTAATGAGCTCGCTGGCTCTGCTGAGGCTGCTCGGTGTAAAGCAAGGCTCTCCTGCGTTGGGCATCTGGAATGTGACTTAAAGCGTAAAAAAAACACAATAAGATCACCAGACCACACGATCAAAGAGCCCCAGTCCAATGTCACTCATATAAAACATTCAACGCGTTTCGCTCAAAACACTCCCCCTTTATCAGGGCTTAAATATGGTTCTCTCACTAACGCTGCAGATATTACATGAATCACGGTTTCACTAACATACCCTAGTAATGCTGCCTTTTTAGTCCTTTAACCACATGCAAGATTCCTGATGAAGAGGAGATGTTCTAAAAACCCCGAAATGCATTTTTGGCTTGACATACAGTTTAAATGTTGGGAAACAAAGTATGAACCATGTGTAATTGAACTGTCATGGTACAAACTGTAATAGTGCTGCCGGAGCCTAATGATCAATGATACAAAGATCAATGAGGCAAACGATCTAATGATCAGTAAGAGCCTAATGATTGGACTTCCAGGGTAGAGGGAGGAGCAGGTACACTTCTCCTTGACTCTTAATATTCACCCCCCCCCCTTCCCCCATCTTCATTAAAATCCCCAATTAAACTTTGGTGCAACAATTTCATTTTCTCCAGGAGCCACATAATGACAAAATATCTGTGTCTGGAAGGCCCTGCCGTTCTCTAGAGAACATAGGTAACCCAACAGCATCATGAAGATCTCCAAGCCATCAAAGGGTACAACCCTGGAGGAGAACCAATCAGAGCAGAGGAGGGTTATCCAAAATATGCCAAGCTTTGAACTTCACCTCATAATCCTATTAAACAATTCAAAACATGGAGCAAACAAGACTGTGCCTGGAGAAGGCTACCCACCAAAACGTCATAATGGGCATCATGAAGCCATCTGAGCCATCAAAGAAAGTCCAGGGTAAGACTCTGGAGGAGAACCAATCAGAGCAGAGTTACACAAAATAAGCCAAGCTTTAAACTTCACCCCGTAGCCCTGTCAAATCAATTATTCAGAATATGGTTCAAACAAGACTGTGCCTAGAGAAGGCTGACCACCAAAACTTAAAAATGGGCATCATGAAGCCCTGAGAGCTATCAAAGAAAGTCCAGGGTAAGGTTCTGGAGAAGCACCTATCAAGTAGGGTTACAACAAAATAAGCCAAGCTTTGAACGTCACCCAAAGTCTATTTTAATCCATTATTCAGAATATGCCGCAAGCAAGACTATGCCTAGAGAAGGCTGTCCAACAAAACCGAATTCGTATCATGAAGACCTTGGAGGTATCAAAGAAAGTCCAGGGTAGGGTTCTGGAGAATCACCAATCAGTAGTGTTACAAGAAAATATGCCAAGGTTTGGACTTCACCCCATGGCCCCGCTAAAGCCATTATTCAGAGTTTGGCACAAACAGGGCTGTGCCTAGAAGAAGGCTGTCCAACAAAACCTAATTGGCATCATGAAGACCCTGTGTGCCCTGTGTCTCCCCTGGATGTCCTCTGTCTGTGTGTGTGACCTCCCTGTGTCTCCAAGTGTGCCCTCTGTCTGTAGGTGTACCCTGTATCTCCAAGTGCGCCCTGTGTCTTAAAAGGCACCTCTGTGCGTCCCTGTGTGCCCCGTGTCTCCAAGTGCCATGCATCTACAAGTGAGCCTCTGTGTGCCCTGTGTCAGTTTGCTTGCCTTACGTCTCCAAGTGTGCCCCTGGATGCCCTCTGTATGTAGATGCGCCCTGTATCTCCAAGTGCACCGTGTTTGTTAGTGCGCCCTGTGTCTTCAAGGATGCCCCTGTGTGCCCCATGTGCCATGTGACCTACGGTACCATGTGTCTCCAAGTGCTATATGTCTCCAAATGAGTCCGTGTGTGCCCTTTGTCTCCAAGTGCACCCCTGTGAGCTGCGTCTCCAAGCGTGCCCTGTGTCTGTTGGCGCGCCTTGTGTGCCCTGTGTCTCCAAGTCAGCCCCTAGGTGCCCTCTGTCTGTAGATGTGCCCCATGCCTCCAAGTGAGCCCTGAATGCCATGGGTCTTCAATTGTAACCCTGTGTGCCCTGTGTCTCCATGTGTGCCTTCTGTCTGTTGATGTGCCCTTTGTATCCAATTGGGTGCCCTCTGTCTGTAGGTGAACCCTGTGTCTCAAAGTGCGCCCTGTGTCCCCCATGTCTCCAAGTGAGCCTTGTGTGCCATGTGTCTCCAAGTGCCATGCATCTCCAAATGAGCCCCTGAGTGCCCTGTATCTCCAAGTGAGCCCCTGGGTGCCCTCAATCTATAGATGTGCCCTGTGACGCTAAGTGAGACCTGTGTGCCCCATGTCTCCAAGTGAGCCTTGTGTGCCATGTGTCTCCAAGTGCCATGTTTCTCCAAATGAGCCCCTGAGTGCCCTGTGTCTCCAGGTGTGCCCTGTGTGCCTTGTATCTCCAAGTAAGCCCCTGGGTGCCCTCAATCTATAGATGTGACCCGTGACGCTAAGTGAGACGTGTATGCCATATGTCTTCAAGTGAGCCTTGTGTGCCATGTGTCTCCAAATGAGCCCCTGAGTGCCCTGTCTCTGTCGGTGTGTGCCCTGTGTTTCCAAGTGAGCCCGACGACTCTAACTGCCCTCTTGCATGCCCCATGTCTCTTGTATCTTCAGCCAGCCTCCGGTGCACTCCGCAGTTGTCTGGCCGGCTCCACACCACTGTTGATGCAACCATCAAAACTATCCTCCTTTCCATGGAAACACTCCCCCCTGTCCATGACACACAGCTCCGTATAGTGGAGATTTTATTTGGCATTCACCCATTTCAAATAAATTATTATTGTAGAAACAAACATGATTTTGTTTTAAAAACATCCCAAAGTTTTTCTTTTTACACTCAGTAGTAAGCGCTGTGACACTGATCAGCCAGCAGAGGGCAGTGTTGGTTCCTCCGGTGCGGTTTCAGGTCACTGACAACACAAACATCACTTTGTACTTTGTGTCTTCTGTTGTGTAATAAAAACAGGCAGGAAAATATTTTGACTAATAACACAATTCCTGATCACATCCTCCTCCTGCTGCATCAGCATAGTGAATGACGGCCATGAAGATATCCAGACAGACCCGACACGCTTATATCATTCAACAATAAATCAACTTTAACAGCAAAAAAATTTTACGCACAAAAAGTAATTTCCCCAAATGTGGAAATATGAGAGACAATAAAATTTACAGAACCTGCAAATCTACATGAAATATTTCTGCCCCGTCACAATCCAGCAACTCGATCAATTTTGTAGGTTATTAAAAAGGCCGTGAGCTCCAATCTGCTACTTTGCCCGCGATGATGTCATCACTCAACGCAATAGATCGGCGACAGAAGCACCACATTATGAGTTCCAGATATAATTTGATTACAATGGAAGGTCAGATAGAAAATCAAAATGAGGAAGCCAACACGTTTCGGCCCAACATTGCCCCCTTCATCAGGTTTCTGTAAAGAGGAAGAGTAGAAGATTGATAAGTAAAATCTTCTTATCAATCGCCGGCTTTTCCTCCTTATGGAAACCACTAAAGGCTTATTCCCACCTTGCTGCAGTTCTGAAAAGTGATCCGTGGTGGATTACTTTATAAAGGGTGTTTGACAGGTGGTGAGAAGTCAATATGTTGCCTCCTCACTTCCGATTTTACCCTGAAAATAGCTGAACCACCACACACCCGCGGCACTGCCCCATATACCAGCAGAATCGTCCACCGAATGTGACATGCGGTTTAAGTTTTACCGTGGCCATGAACAGCATCAGGGCCACGACATGTGTTCAGCCCTGGACGACTGCAGGCCCTTCTTTAAGCTGTGGTCAAACTTCAACATTGCACTTTCAACTTAGTCCAGTGGTCTCCAAACTGCGGTCCTTTGCTTGCCTTTATCCAACCCTTGAGGCAATATTCCTTCGACTGACAAAAATGGGGCAATATTCCTTCCACTGACACCAATGATGGGGCACTATTCCTCCCACTGACACCCACCACGAGGCACTATTCCTCCCACTGACACCAATGATGGGGCACTATTCCTTCCACTGACACCAGTGATGGGGCACTATTCCTTCCACTGACACCAGTGATGGGGCACTATTCCTTCCACTGACACCAGTGATGGGGCACTATTCCTTCCACTGACACCAGTGATGGGGCACTATTCCTCCCAATGACACCAGTGATGGGGCACTATTCCTCCCAATGACACCAATGATGGGGCACTATTCCTCCCAATGACACCAATGATGGGGCACTATTCCTCCCACTGACACCAATGATGGGGCACTATTCCTTCCCCTGACACCAATGATGGGGCACTATTCCTCCCAATGACACCAATGATGGGGCTCTATTCTTCCCAATGACACCAATGATGGGGCACTATTCCTCCCAATGACACCAATGATGGGGCACTATTCCTCCCAATGACACCAATGATGGGGCTCTATTCCTCCCAATGACACCAATGATGGGGCACTATTCCTCCCAATGACACCAATGATGGAGCACTATTCCTCCCAATGACACCAATGATGGGGCTCTATTCCTCCCAATGACACCAATGATGGGGCACTATTCCTCCCACTGACACCAATGATGGGGCACTATTCCTTCCACTGACACCAATGATGGGGCTTTATTCCTCCCAATGACACCAATGATGGGGCTCTATTCCTCCCACTGACACCAACTATTTCTCCCCCAAATACCAAAGATCAGACATTGTTTATTCCCACTGGGCCCTTTTTCGGCCCCCCTAAAGTCTGAAGGACAGTAAACTGGCCCCTTCTTTAGAAAGTTTGGAAACTCCTGACTTAGTCCATATATACATTGTCTCCATCTACAAGTCCTGATGAAGGGGGTGATGCCGGGCCGAAACGTGTGGGCTTCCTCATATGATTTTTCTATAGGACCATACATTGGAATAAATATGGATTCACATTGGAATAAGATTGTATCTGGAATCTAAACTTGTGGCGGGGCTCTTCTACCTCAGATCTATTGTTCTACTCTGCGAACCAAGAAAAGAGTTGGAATCCTCTGGAGTGTGGAAGGTGCCGGCCTGGTAAGCAACATGCCTGCAATACTAATGTAAAGCGGCCCAGTGCCATCTATCCATTGCCTAAACTTTCAGTCTGCTGCAGGCAAGAGGAAGCATTTCCTCAGTCTCCCTTCCTCTAATGATCAGACTGCAACATTGGAATTTGGTAGCAAGTCGCAAGACGAGAGGCTGCAGCAGGGGCTGATCTGCGTCAGAAGGATCTGCACAGATGCACAAACTGGCATAACTAAGCCGCCTGCGAGCCGGCATCCCAGTCCAAGAAGTCGATGGCCGTACTACAAGTCCCAGCAAGCTTTAGTGGAAATCCGCACAGCTGGAGAGCAGCAACCAATTAAGTGCATGTCCCTTTAAGACTTCTCTTTTCCTAATGCAGGCGGAGGCTATTTAAAGGAGCAGTCCGCGCCAATTCAACTCCGGCTCCTGGAAGAGGACAAAAGGCGACGGCGTTCATAAGGACGCCGATCCTCGGACATGTCTTCACATCTATTTGCTTCGTCGCCATGACAACATAAGCAAATAATCGCCGCTGAGTGACGGCCTGCAGACGCTGGAGGACACGCAGGCAAACATGGGCCGCCCTGCCCGGCTCGGGTCTCTATTCTTCCCCCAATTATCACTGTGAAAGGTTATAGACATGCTAAACAGGTCCTACAAGGACAGCTGCAACCTTCGCCCCCCCCTCCTCTCGCCGCCGGACTTTGATTCGCCATGGCCGCCAAGAAAACGCAGACTTTGATGTCAAGGTTGCTGAATGCAGACGGGGCCCTTTTATCTCTGTGGGGCCCGGGGCCTGGCGACAATACTTCCGGGGGTCACACAAAGTAACAAAAAAACAAAAAAATGAAACTATGTTTTATTTTGTACCAAGTTTGGATTCTACTGAAAATAAAAGAAAAAATTAGCAAAAAGTGTAATAAGTGACTTTTTTTTTACCATGAAAATTGTCGGATTTTGTGAACACAAACAAGAGGAAAAGGAATGGGGGGGAGGGGAGGGGGGGAGGGGGAGTCCTTCATTATTTCCATTGGATGTATTAGATGCTTCATGTGACTTTCTGAGCGTCTGTCTTGCCACGCTTGGAATGACATCACAATGAATGGCACTAAAAACACTCTCTAGCCGTGGTCTCCAAACGGCGGCCCGGGGGCCAGATGTAGTCCATTGCTTTCTATTATTTGGTCATTCGGGCATTATTCTCCCCCACTGACATCAATGATGGGGCACTATTCCTCCCACTGATAACGATGGGGCACTATTCCTCCCACTGATATCAACGATGGGACACTATTCCTCCCACTGATATCAACGATGGGGCACCATTCCTCCCACTGATACCAATGATGGGGCACCATTCCTCCCACTGATAGCTATGATGGGGCACCATTCCTCCCACTGATAGCTATGATGGGGCACCATTCCTCCCACTGACAATGATGGGGCACTATTTCTCCCACTGACACCAACAATGGGGCATTATTCCATTCACTGACACCAACAATGGGGCACTATTCCTCCCACTGACACCAATGATAGGGCACTATTCCACTGACACCAATGATAGGGCATTGTTCCTATCAACTGACACCAATGATGGGGCACTAGTCCTCCCATTGATACTTATGATGGGGCATTGTTTACGCCCACTGACGCCATGACTTCTTCTCCCACTGGCCAGTATGACCTCCTTAAGTCTGAAGGACCGAAAACTGTCCTTTTGTACCTCTTCCATCATGTAACGAATGATATCAGAAGGCGTCTCCTCTCTGCACCCCTCTGATTCTAGTATCAAATTGTTACTAAAGTCAGACTTGAAGCCAAGCCCCTCCCACCAAATGTTTTCCTGTCCAATGAGATCTCCTCTTGGGGGGGTCAATCTGACAGCTCTACAAGTTTCCCATTTCCGGTCACAAGAGTAAAATAAGTGATAACTTGTTAGTAAATAAGGAGTTATAAAAAGGTGATGTGGGGGAGGGGAGGGAAGCGAATTGTCCGGTTCATTAGTCCGGAGCTCCGGAAAGCCTCCGATTGTTCATTAGGGATTTACAGATTTAAAATGTAAAGTAATCCGTCCCGGAGAACAATGGGCGGCGGGGCGCTTCCTTCTCAAGGTCCACAATGGCATCCGAGCCCTTCCCCCATAACCAGCCCACAGAAAACAAATAATGGAGGATTAAAGAGGACCTGTTTGTGTATGAATCCATCGCAATGCTCGTCCCCCAGGGCCCGCACAATGTCAGCAGTCCATCACCTTTACCATTCAATACAGGGACTCCTGAGCGCCCCCACCTGGTTATGTATTCTTCACTGAACAGCTGACCGAAGGGCGCCCCCCAAATCTGATATACCTTCCCATTTTAAACTTTTCTTCTTTATTTCTTCAGTTACTTCCTAGTTTCTGGCCTAGGCGAATGATGTCACACATCCCAGGAGCCTTCAGGAGCAGAGGAGCCAGGGCTCACCCTCCTACCTCCATGCCTGAGCTAAGGGCAGATGGATTCCAGAAAGTCCATCCACCCAACCACGTCTCCATGCTTTATTTCGCTGGGAAAACCACTTTGAACCCCCCCCCCCCCCCCTAGCATTGCTAGCTGTGGCCATCTTGAGTAAGGGCAGATGATTCATGTAGCATTTACTTCCCATAATCCATCTGCCCTTAGCTCAGGGATGCAGGCAGGAGGGTGTGCTTAGCTGAGAAAGCCCCTCCTCTCCTGAAGACTCCTGGGATGTATGACATCCTTTGCCTAGGCAAGAAATCAGGAAGTAACTAAAGAAAGGAAAAAAAAAATGATAAAAAAAAAAAGAAAAAAAAGAAGGTCAAAACCAGTAAATATAATCCATCTTCCTATCTATTTACTAATGATAGCAGCATAAAAATGAAAAAATAGTCAATGTTGATTGAGAGAGTGAAGTTCCAGTTGAACACCTTCTCGCCCGGCGTATAGTGGAATGACGGCCGGATGGTGGTACACACGGTGGATCACATGGTACAGACAGGGCAAATCACAGCCCATCTGCACCATGTGATTAGCTTTGACCAATCACAGCTAAGCACGACAAAACAAACTGAGCGAATCAGTTTCATGTACCTGATCACTTCCCCAACTGTAGTGGAATGCTGTATTGTAACATTATATTGCTCTGGTCACAGTGTGTTAAAAAAAAAAAAAAATAGTAAAAAAGGAAAAAAAAAAAAAAATTTGAAAAAAAATTACAATTTTTTTTCTTTTTTTCATACCGTCACTGGTCAGTGTCCCTAATCACCACACTAGTTATATGATGAGTGTCTGATGGGGAGTCCAATTTATGAGGGGACTCTGATGGGGACCCCCATGCAAGGGGGGACTCTGATGGTGACCCCCATGCCAGGGGGCACTCCGATGCAGACCCCCATGCAAGGGGGGACCCCTATTCCAGGGGGCAATCCGATGGGGGCCCCCATGCAAGGGGGGAACTCCGATGGGGACCCCCGTGCCAGGGGGCACTCCGATAGGGACCCCCATGCAAGGGGGGACCCCTATGCAAAGGGGGACCCCTATTCCAGGGGGCAATCCGATGGGGACCCCCATGCAAGGGGGCACTCCGATGGGGACCCCCATGCAAGGGGGAACTCCGATGGGGACCCCCGTGCCAGGGGGCACTCCGATGGGGACCCCCATGCAAGGGGGGACCCCTATTCCAGGGGGCAATCCGATGGGGACCCCCATGCAAGGGGGCACTCTGATGGGGACCCCCATGCAAGGGGGGAACTCCGATGGGGACACCCGTGCCAGGGGGCACTCCAATGGGGACCCCCATGCAAGGGGGGACCCCTATTCCAGGGGGCAATCCGATGGGGACCCCCATGCAAGGGGGGAACTCCGATGGGGACCCCCGTGCCAGGGGGCACTCCGATGGGGACACCGATGCAAGGGGGGACCCCTATTCCAGGGGGCAATCCGATGGGGACCCCCATGCAAGGGGGGAACTCCGATGGGGACCCCCGTGCCAGGGGGCACTCCGATGGGGACACCGATGCAAGGGGGGACTCTGATCGGGGACTCCGCTGGGGACCCCAATGCGCTGTACTGCACATAAACACAGTATGTAAAAAATAAAATAAAAACATTTTTTTTTTAATTTCTTAATTTTCCAAAAAATTATGACAAAAAATGACAACTTCAAAAATCTCGCCATGCCTCTTATTAAATACCTTGGACTATCTAATTTCCAAAAGGGGGTCATTTTTTTTGGGGGGGGGGGGGGGTATTTGCCATGTCCTCAAGAAATGATAATCAGTCAGTACATGAGGATCGATCGATTTTCAGATATTTATATCCCATAGTTTGTGGACTCTCCAACTTTCCTACGGACTAAATAATTTACACTGATTTGGGTTATTTTCACAAAAGAAAACGTAGCAGAACACATTTTTGCGAAAATTTACACAGAAAGATTTATTTGCAAAATTGTATCAACAGAAACAAAGAAAAAAAACACTTTTTTTCCTAAACATTTTCAGGCTTTGTTAAATTTATTTAGCAAAAAATAAACCCCCTCCCCCCCCCCCCAGTGGTGATTAAATACCACCAAAAGAAAGCTCTATTTATTTTTAAAACAACATTAAAAAATCTCATATGGGTACAGCATTACATGACCGCGTAATTGTCATTCAAAGTGTGACAGCGCTGAAAGCTGAAAATTGTCCTGGGCGGGAAGGGGGTGAAAGTTGCCGGTATTGAAGGGGTTAATCACTTTACACTTTATGTAACTGCGTTGGTGACAGCCGGTCGCAGCGCCTTATAATGCGTTGCGTAGTTCAAAATGTTTAGCGTATATTTCTTGCAACAGACACAGAAGTAAAGCCGCCTTGTCCTTGCGTTGGGACCGCGTTGGGTGACTTCGTGTCCGTTGTGAATGAGCCCCCCAATCATCAGACACAACAGACGAGGGCGATGATGCGGGCTGCAGATTTCTCGCGCTCCGCCGTCTCCCGGATAAACAAGCAAGATTACTCAGCTCTGGGCTGGGTGTAGCTGCGTGTCGGGACAATGGTGCAAGTTCATCGCCATGGAGACGGGCGACTCTCCCTCCGTTACTACGGCACCCGCAGCACAACAAAAGCGCGGCAGATAAGGGGGCCCCACCCCCGGGGCCCCGGAGACGTGGCTCAATAGTTAACCTACTTCTAAAAAAAAAAACTGAAAGCAGCGTTCTGGATGGCGGCGTGCAAGGAACACGCCACGGAAATAACCGACTCCCAACGGCTGGGAATTCCACCGGAGCTCGGGAACACGGAGCGCGCTCAGGGAGCAGAATTTCCGGGAATAGAGGAGGACGAGCCCCGGGTTCACAAATGTCAAAGAGATAAACTCACACCCAGTGCTCAATGATCTGCACCACCAGAACCACTACAGACTGGGCTTATACCCAGTATATACATTATATGCTCAGACCTCGGGGGATCAGCCTCTGCTGCAGCATCTCAACCTTGCGGCTTGCTACAAAGTTGCATCCTGGTCAAAGGGGGAGGGTAGACTGAGTAAATGCTTCCTCCTGCCTGCAGCAGACTGATGACGTCATCTCAGTCTAGGCAAAAGGGGAAGGGGTGACCGAGGAAATGCTTCCTCCTGCCTGCAGCAGACTGATGACATCATCTCAGTCTGGGCAAAGTCACCGACCGTCAGTGACTGATTTTTAATATATAAAAAAGGTTTTCTGAAAAATGATCCTGATGCTGTATATTGTCACACATCAGGATTTTTTGTGATGATACTGTAACAGGAAACGAAATCCACCAATAGTGACCATGAAAGGACGGAGATTTGCCACTACAGGCACACAGAACACGGTTATCATATTAGGACACAGACTGCAGTGTCTACGACGAAAGATCCAACGCTACCAAAGCCCTGAGGAAGAGGAGCCCCAATCCCCCGAAACGCGTTGGCTGTGTCTTATGTCATACACCAAATCTAAGCATACAAAGATTTGTTCAGCCCTCGGTTAGTGTCAGTGGTGTGTCCTCAATGTGGGTCGCGTCTAAATATCTCCCCCCCAGTCTCCAGTGCAGGTTCCCCCGCTGCACTGTCATTGTCCATGTTCTTGGTTGTTAGGACCGCTTCCAATTTAGCAAGACCCCAACGTAAGGGAGGGGACTCTGATGGGGACCCCGATGGCAAGGGCGGAACTCAGATGGTGACCCCAATGGCAAGGGGGGACCCCGATGGTGACCCCGATGGCAAGGGGGGACCCCAATGGTGACCCCGATGGCAAGGGGGGACCCCAATGGTGACCCCGATGGCAAGGGGGGACCCCAATGGTGACCCCGATGGCAAGGGGGGACCCCAATGGTGACCCCGATGGCAAGGGGGGACCCCAATGGTGACCCCGATGGCAAGGGGGGACCCCGATAGTGACCCTGATGCAGGGGGGGACTTCGATGGGGGATAAAAATAAAAAAAAAGGGTGCAGGCTATTTTTTTTTTTTAAATCTTTCTCAAAGCGGTGTTCCACCCACAATTTTTATTATTTTTTTTTAAAGTCAGCAGCTACAAACACTGTAGCTGCTGAATTTTAATAAGGACACTTACCTGTCCGGGGAGCCTGCGATGTCGGCCCCCTGAGGCCGATCGGATCGGGTGCAGGCGCTGCCATTCTAAGGGGAACCGGCAGTGGAGCCTTGCGGCTTCACTACCCATTTTCTAGAGCGCATGCCAAGTCGTGCGGCGCTATGTGAATGGCCAGCTGTCTTCTGGGACACACACACAGCTCCCAGAAGACAACGGGGGAGGGGTGGGGGGGCTCGCCGCACAAAAGGATAGGCCGGATGGAAGATAAGTACAGGCTGTATAATAAAAGGTACTATAGAATAAAGAAAAAAAAAAATTAAATATCCAAAAAACGAGGGGTGGAGAGGTGGTCTTTTCTTTAAGACCACCTCTGAAAAGTAGGTGGAACTCCGCTTTAAAGGCTCAACTTTATTTGGAATCCATTTGCTTTAGGAAGGCCTTTCTCTGTTGCTCTGGATCACATCATGCAGATTCCAAAAAAGCTCCAAATTAAAACGTATTCATTCATTAATAAGATTTTTTTTTGGGGGGAGGAGGCCTCAGATTGAACAGTTTGGAGCCCCCTGCTTCGAGCAGTATGGGGGGGGAAGCCCCACTGGAAGGATAATGTTGGATTTTAGCCGGTGTTCAGCTTTAACTGTTGATATTTTTTTTTTCCCGGCATCTACACAAAAATGGTGGAGTTTGGAGAAGTTCTGCGTTTCGGGCGCAGTTTCTGTGGAAGGCCGGTAGTAAGCCATCAGGGGGGGGGGGGTTGTACAATCAAAATTCTGAGAATGGATACAGAAAACATACACTCCGAACAAGCTGGGACTTCATCGATTGGTACGTTGGAAGCTCACGAGATCCTCCATTTGGAGTGGCGCCGAAAGGAAGAAAAGTGTTTTTCGGCTTTGTTGCATTAAGTCCCGTGTCAGCCGGGTCACTGATCACACACACAATAGGTAGAAAGCGGCGAGGTGAACACTGCGAGGGACGGGGGCGCTCTTACAATCTGCTCAGCCAGGCCTGTGACAATCATTTAACAACAGCGAGGCCCGCGTTTCCACTCATCGCAAGCCGCCCGACACTGATCGCTTGTGACATGAAGCATTTGTACGAGGGGGCATCTGAAAGCCGTACAGTATTCCATTGTGTACAGAGCGGAGAAAGGGGGGGATAAAAAGCCTCTTTCATTGTGAGCTGCCAAGGAAAAAAAAAACGACTACAGAATGTATGCCCTCTTTTCTCTGCCGCTAATGGAAAGCGCATTAGGACAACGCCAGGGCCGTGCCAAGGCTTGCAGAAGTGTCACTGTTTATAAAGCGAGACATAACCAGGGGCTACGATGACCCATTTGTATTGTACAATCTAAGATGGACTCTTTGAAGCATGGCTCTTTAGGAGTTCATCTTGGATCGGACAATACAAATGGGTCATCATAGAGCATGACCTTATTGTTGGGATAACCTCTTCACGTTGCTCGTGGTCCCAATCTGAACAGTTATCTCAACAACAGCTTTTTTTTTTTTTTTTTTTCCCAAAAGGATGGCTTCCGTAGCCCTACATAAGTCGAAGAGTAACACATTAAGGGGATCTCTACTGCCCCCTTCTTCAAGTTACATCCATATTGGACATTCATATAGGTCTACATAGGATGAATATGTAAGATGAACATAACCAGGGGCTTTGAAAACCCATTTTTTTTATTGTACAATCCAAGATAGACTCTTGAAGCATTGGATAAGTTGAAGAGTAAGCGCATCAAACATACTAGATCAGATGCCAAAACACTTACTTTTTTATTTGGCAACATCTTCAAGTAAAAATGGTCCACCATGTTTTTGAAGAAGGGGGCATTAGAGATCCCCTTACCGTGTTACTCTTCAACTTATGCAGGGCTACAGAAGCCATCCTTTTGGGGAAATAAAACTATTGTTGAGATAACTGTTCCAATTGGGGCCACCACCAATGTGAAGAAGTTATCCCAACAATAAGGTCATGCTCTATGATGACCCAATTGTATTGTCCGATCCAAGATGAACTCCTAAAAAGCCATGCTTCAAAAGTTCATCTTGGACTGTAGAATACAAAATGGGTCATCATAGCCCCTGGGTATGTTTTTCCTAAATATTCATCCTATGTAAACCAATATGAATGTCCAATATGGATGTCACTTGAAGAAGAGTGTATTAGAGATCCCCTAAACACGGTGGACCATTTTTACTTGAAGATGTTGCCAAATAAAAAGTAAGTGTTTTGGCATCTGATCTAGTATGTTTGATGCGCTTACTCTTCAACTTATCCAATGCTTCAAGAGTCTATCTTGGATTGTACAATAAAAAAAATGGGTTTTCAAAGCCCCTGGTTATGTTCATCTTACATATTCATCCTATGTAGACCTATATGAATGTCCAATATGGATGTAACTTGAAGAAGGGGGCATTAGAGATCCCCTTAATGGGGATCTCTAATGCCCCCTTCTTCAAGTTACATTCATATTGGTCTACATAGGATGAATATGTAAGATGAACATAATAACCAGGGGCTTTGAAAAACCATTTTTTATTGTACAATCCAAGATAGACTCTTGAAGCATTGGATAAGTTGAAGAGTAAGCGCATCAAACATACTGGATCAGATGCCAAAACACTTACTTTTTATTTGGCAACATCTTCAAGTAAAAATGGTCCACCGTGTTTAGGGGATCTCTAATACACTCTTCTTCAAGTGACATCCATATTGGACATTCATATTGGTTTACATAGGATGAATATTTAGGAAAAACATACCCAGGGGCTATGATGACCCATTTTGTATTCTACAGTCCAAGATGAACTTTTGAAGCATGGCTTTTTAGGAGTTCATCTTGGATCGGAAAATACAAATGGGTCATCATAGAGCATGACCTTATTGTTGGGATAACCTCTTCACGTTGATCGTGGTCCCAATCTGAACAGTTATCTCAACAACAGCTTTTTTTTTTTTTCCAAAAGGATGGCTTCTGTAGCCCTGCATAAGTCGAAGAGTAACACATTAAGGGGATCTCTAATGCCCCCTCTTCTTCAAGTTACATCCATATTGGACATTCATATTGGTCTACGTTGGATGAATTTGTAAGATGAACATAACCAGGGGCTTTGAAAAAAGATTTTTTATTGTACAATCCAAGATAGACTCTTGAAGCCTTGCTTTTTAGGAGTTCATCTTGGATCGGACAATACAAATAAGTCATCATAGAGCATGACCTTATTGTTGGGGTAACCTCTTCACATTGGTTGTGGTCCCAATCTGAACAGTTATCTCAACAACAGCTTTTTTTTCCAAAGGGAGGGCTTCTGTAGCTCTGGATAAGTTGAAGAGTAAGCGCACCAAACATACTAGGTCAGATGCCAAGACAATTTTTATTTGGTAACATATTCAAGTAAAAATGGTCCACTGTGTTTAGGGGATCTCTAATACACCCTTCTTCAAGTGACATCCATATTGGACATTCATATTGGTTTACATAGGATGATTTTTTTTTTTTAGGAAAAACATAACCAAGGGGCTATGATGACCCATTTGTATTGTACAATCCAAGATGAACTTTTGAAGCATGGCTTTTTAGGAGTTCATCTTAGACTGGACATGACAAGTGAATCATCATAGAGCATGACCTTATTGTTGGGATAACTTCTTCACATTGGTGGTGGCCCCAATTGGAACAGTTATCTCAACAATAGTTTTATTTCCCCAAAAGGATGGCTTCTGTAGCCCTGCATAAATCGAAGAGTAACGCATTAAGGGGATCTCTAATGCCCCCTTCTTCACGTTACATCCATATTGGACATTCATATTGGTCTACGTAGGATGAATAGGTAAGATGAACATAACCAGGGGCTTTGAAAACCCATTTTTTATTGCACAATCCAAGATAGACTCTTGAAGCATTGGTTTTTAGGAGTTCATCTTGGATTGGACAATAAAAATGGGCCATCATAGAGCATGACCTTATTGTTGGAATAACCTCTTCACATTGATGGTGACCCCAATCTGAACACTTATCTCAACAACAGGTTATTTTCCCAAAAGGAGGGCTTCCGTAGCTCTGGATAACTTGAAGAGTAAACACACCAAACATAGTAGGTCAGAAGTAAGACACTTTTTTTTTTTTTATCTGGTCACATCTTCAAGTAGAAATGGTCCACCATGTTTAGTGGATCTCTAACACCCTCTTCTTCAAGTGACATCCATATTGGTTTACATCGGATTAATATTTAAGATGAACATAACCAGGGGCTTTGATGACCCATTTCTATTGTCCCATCCAAGAAGGACTCTTGAAGCATGGTGCTCACATTTCAGGGGGATGGTGGTGACAACAACCCGAACGGGATATTCCAACAACCGGTTTGTTTCCAAAAGGAGGGTTTTCATAATTTTGGATCAGTTGAAGAGTAAGCACACCAAACATACCAGGTCAAAAGTCAAGACACTTTGACATTCAGGAGTCCATCTTGGGATGCACAATACAAATGGGGCATCATAGGACATGATCCTATTGTTGGGGTAACTTCTTCACATTGGTGGTGGCCCCATTCTGAACGGTTATCTCAAAAACAGGTTTTTTTTTTCCCAAAAGGGTCACTTCTCCAGCCCTGCATACATTGAAGAGTAACACATTTAGGGGATCTCTAATGAACCCTTTTTCAATTGCCGTCCACATTGGTTTACAGAGAATAAATATTTAAGATGGACATAACCAGGGGCTATGATGACACCCTAAACCGGAAGTAGCTTTATGGCGTCACCCTGGTCCCCCAAGGCCATAGAGATGATCTGGTCTCTTTTCGCCTCTGTGACCAGCCGGCCGCTCCGTCGGATCATTTCTTGGAAAGCCCAGGAAACACCGGTGAGCTGTGGGAGGTCCACTCCTGCCACTTCGGAAAGCGATCCAGTGGCTAATGAGATGCTCGGACCCCTTTCATGAGAAAGCCAGCCGCCGGCTGAAAATACATAACGGGGGTTATGGCTGATAGCTTCATCTATAACCCCAGTAAACCACTTGCAAACATATACACTAGATTACCAAAAGTATTGGGACGTGTGCCTTTACATGCACATGAACTTTAATGGCATCCCAGTCTTAGTCCGCAGGGTTCAATATTGAGTTGGCCCACCCTTTGCGGCTATAACAGCTTCAGCTCTTCTGGGAAGGCCGTCCACAAGGTTTAGGAGTGTGTCTATGGGAATGTTTGACCATTCTTCCAGAAGTGCATTTCAAAGTCAGGCACTGATGTTGGAAGAGAAGACCTGGCTCGCAGTCTCCGCTCTAATTCATCCCAAAGGTGTTCTATCAGGTTGAGGTCAGGGCTCTGTGCAGGCCAGCCAAGTTCCTCCACCCCAAACTCGCTCATCCACGTCTTTATGGACCTTGCTTTGTACACTGGTGCGCAGTCATGTTGGAACAGGAAGGGGCCATCCCCAAACTGTTCCCACAAAGTTGGGAGCATGAAATTGTCCAAAATGTCTTGGTATGCTGACGCCTTAAGAGTTCCCTTCACTGGAACTAAGGGGGGCCAAGCCCAACCCCTGAAAAACAACCCCACACCATAATCCCCCCCCCCACCACCACCAAATGGATTTGGACCAGTGCACAAAGCAAAGTCCATAAAGACATGGATGAGCAAGTAAGTTTTGGGTGGAGAAACTTGACTGGCCTGCACAGAGTCCTGACCTCAACCCGATAGAACACCTTTGGGGTGAATTAGAGCGGTGACTGCGAGCCAGGCCTTCTCGTCCAACATCAGTGCTTGACCTCACAAATGCTCTTCTGGAAGAATGGTCAAACATTCCCACTCTTAATGGACTTGTGTCTTTTTTCAACCTCACCTACTCTATAATGCCTAAACCTTGTGGACATCCTTCCCAGAAGAGTTGAAGCTGCAAAGGGTGGGCCAACTCAATATTGAACCCTAGGGACTAAGACTGGGATGCCATTAATGCTCATGTGCGTGTAAAGGCAGGTGTCCCAATACTTTTGGTAATATAGTATATATACGTATTGTGGTCAGCAAATGGTTATTTTTTTATGTATTTATACTATACATCATCCTATAATAGTTTTGGTGTATCCCATGTATCTCTTTCTTTGTAAAGCGTTGCAGAATATCGCGGCAGTAAGTAAATCGATAAGAAAACACAAATATCGACCCCTAAAAACCAGCGTAGTCCCGTGTCACCGGGCGGAATATCACACAGAAGCCGCTCCCGCCCCGGTGTTTTACAACGCTATTCGCAGATCTCCGGCGGACGCCTCTGCGGGGAATTCTCAGTCCCAGCGTTCACCCGGCTAACGCGCACTTTAAATCGATAGTGCGTCAAGCGATGGAATTCCATTCCTCGTATCGTCTCTAGTAGCTGTCAGAAGGAATACAAGCAAATAAACGCTGACGAGCCATCATAGGTCCTATAAATAGATCCATAGTCAAGGTCAGAGCGGCAGATTTTATAGGATAAAAGAGCAGAGAGAGTGGGATCTACTGCCACAGTTTAGGCAAAGCTTACCCAGAGGGGGATGGGGGGGGGGGGGGACCCCTCATCCGCCTTAAAGCAGAACTAAAACAGCTAAAAATGTAAAGTGGTATTAAACACAAAACCAAAAATATTATATATTGCAGCTTACCAATCATTAGATATGGCGACTGCATTTGTTTTCTTTTTTAGACTTTACTGCAATTTTTACCGTGCTGATGGTGTGTTTTTTTGATAGGTCATGCGACAAAAAAATGCAGCAAAAAAAAAAAAAAAAACGCAACAAGGATGCATTTTTGATACGTTTTCAATGGGGAGGTGCATTCTTGCTGTGTTTTTGTTCTTTTTGTTTTTTTGACTGACCAAATATGCACCCAGCAAGATTTTTTTTTAACACCGCTTCAAAAAGGTGCCGATAACGGCGGACAATAAATTCATATTCATTTAAATTCATTAAATGAATTTAAAAAGTCAAATACAATTATTTATTAAATATTATATATATAATATCTCTCTCTCTCTCTTGGGGTGCGTGCTATACGCTAATACGGTATATAGATATATTTATTTATTTTTTAAACCGTCAATTTAGGTTTCGGCCAAATGCATCCTGGGGGCGCAGCGAGAAGATTGAGGGGGGAGGGGATTTGTGTTGGGAGGGAAAATTTGAGGGAGGGGCGGCAGGGGGTAAGAATAGCCAGGAGTGGTGATTTAGGGGGATTTGTGTTGGGAGGTGGATGGGGAAAGAGGGATTAGAGGGTTTGTGATAGAAGAGGTGATATGGTGAAGGGGGGAGGGGATTTGTGCTCGAAGGAGAAATTTTTGTTTGGGGGAATTTGTACTAGGAGGGGAAATTTAGGGGTGGATTTGTGCTAGGAGGGGGGATTTGGAGTGGGGGGGGGATTTTAGTGGTAGAGAATTTGTGCTAGGAGGAGTGACTTTTTTTGGAAGGGGCATTTTTTTGTGTTGGGGGGGGGGGGGGGATTTGGTGATGGAGGGCTAAGATTTGTGCTGGCAGTGGGGATTTCAGCAGGGGGGGATTTGTACTGGGGGAATTTATGCTTAGGGGGTAAGCATGCAGATTAGCACTCTTTTTTTTGGGGGGGGGGTGTTAAACATCTTGAGGGGGGGGGAGCACAGTTTGGCATGTTTGCCCTGGGCATTAATGACCTTGTCCCTGCACTGAATGGGAGGAGAGGAGACTGAGGAAATGTTACCTCCTGCCTGCAGCAGACTAACGGCTTCAACTCAGCCTAGGCAAAGTCACTGACTGGAGATCAAAAATGGCTTTTTAATGATAAAAGGTGGAACTTTTCTTAATAATGATCCTGTTTGCTGTATATGATGACAGGTCAGGGATGAATATATGCAGATTTGTAACGATAATGACAGGTCCTCTTTATAATAACCTCTATTGCACACACTAAGCACACGTATGTATCGCAGGCGGGAGGATCGGGGGGACATTCTTCTGGAGATGTGAATGGATGAAGAAATGAGATGAGATGAGTGTCTCCTCTCGGGGATTGTTCTTGCTGAGTGCACAGAATTCAGCAATTTTCAGGCTGACCTACAACGTGTCATTGACCCCGACGCTCTCCGGCAGAATCCGGTGACATTTATAAAACAAAATATTACATGTTATAGCGTGTGAGCGGTAATGGTGGAAGAGTTGCACTCCGATTGGACCGCAATTGCGCTACTGAACATTCGCCGGTCAGGTTTGTTAGGTGTGGAATTTTTACACTGATGGCATTTTATTTTATTTTATTTTTTTTCCATTTTGTTGCATCTTAACTTCTACATTATCCAATCACAGCCAGCAATGTCCCAACCTAAATCAACCCATATCCTCAATAATAAATACCTCCTGGGAGGAGTTATGCAAATATTAACCACTTGCCTACCGGGACAATTCTGACACTTCTTATATATGTAAAAATCTGTGTTTTCTTTTCTAGAAAATTACTTAGAATACCTAAACATATACATTATATATATATAGATCTCTCTCTCTATATATAATTTTATATATATATATATATATATATATATATATATATATATATATATATATATATATATATATATATATATATATATATATATATAGATCTCGCTCTCTCATATATATTATATATCTCTCTCTCTCTCATATATACCCCGTTTCCCCGAAAATAAGACCTAGCGTGATTGTCGGTGATGGCTGCAATATAAGCCCTACCCCCCCAAATAAGCCCTAGTTAAAGTCCTTGTAGGTCTTATTTTCAGGGAAAAAGGGTAGGGCTTATTTGGGGGGGGGGGGGGGGTAGGGCTTATATTGCAGCCATCATCGACAATCACGCTAGGTCTTATTTTCGGGGAAACAGGGTATCTCATATATATGTATATATATATATATATATATATATATATATATATATATATATATATATATATATATATATATATATATATATATCTCATCTCTCTATCTATCTATATATCTATATATGTATGATGTAAACATTTTTTTTTTAACAGAGGTCTTAGAGAATAAAATTGCAATTTTCTATGTCACACGGTTTTTGCGTAGTGATTTTTCGAACGCAATTTTTTTTTTTTTTACTTTAACCCATTTAACCTCTCAAAGGAGTCGGTTCACACAGGTTCGGAGCAGCCGCGGAGCGCATTTGAAAAGAGTCCTGTGCATTTTTGGCACTGCTTCCGGTGCAAATTCAGGCAAAAATTTGGAACCGTCTTGACTTCACTAATGTCTATTGCAATACATTGCCAGCGCCGAATGGGTGGGGGCACCTCTCTCCCACGACCAGGAAGCGGTGGGGGGGGGCTGACTCCTCCCACCGCTTCTAAAAGAGATCGAGTGGTGAATTTGCCACTTGGACCATTTTTGTCTTGTAGAAAATCGCTGGTTAAAAAGAAAAAAAACAAAACAAAACAATACCGGGGGTATGGCATATTGCCGCAGCCATAACCACAGTATTCCACTTGCCAAACAGGACGTCATTTGTCTTTGGCTCGGTCGGCAAGTGGTTAAAACCCCCTTGATGGGTGGATGACAATCTGGAGGAGTGGGCGGTCCTACACAAAGGGAATCTGCATACAGACCGCCCACATGTGATGCTGGGCCACTGTGATTGAAAGAACTGAAATCCAATGAGTGAAAGGAGCGAGTCAGGGACAGTCAGGACATCATCTAGCCCTTTCCTCCCCAGCTTTATTGTCCCTGTCCTGCCCCTTTTATTCATTGGATTTCAGCTCTTTCAATCATGGAGGCTCAACATCACATGTGGGTGTTATCTAGGGCGGTCTTATTGCAAATGCTCCCGCCTAGGAACGCCCACTCCTCCAGACTGACACCCATTCATTAAAATGCATGATATTTGCATAACTCCTCCCACGAGGAGCAAGTCAGATACACGCCACCTCATTTTCTGGCTAGAGGACATCCAGCATCACTTAACTCTTTCCTCCCAAACCTGACAGTCCCAGGCCCTCCCCTTTCATTGTATTCTTTCAAACACAGAGGCTCAGCATCATACGTGCAATCTGTATGCAAATACTCCCTGCCTAGGAACACCCACTCTTCCAGACTGACAGCCACCCATCAAGGCATTCTGGTATTTGCATAGCTCTTCCCAAAAGGAGCACGCCGCCTCAGTTTCTGGCTGGAGGACATCCAGCATCATTTATCCCTTTCCTCCCCAACTTGACTGTCCATGCCCCCCCCCCCCCCCCCTTTCATTGGATTTCAGTTCTTTCGAACATGGAGGCTCAGCATCACACATACAATCTGTATGCAAATGTCCCTGCCTAGGAACGCCCACTCCTCCAGACTGACACCCATCAAGGTATTATAATTGCATAACTCCTCCCAAGAGCCTTCCCACTGCTTGCATCAGCACTGAGGGCACAAGGCATTGTAAGATTTGCATAACTCCTCCCATGGGCCAGCCCACTGTTGGCATCAGGACTGAGGGCGCAAGGCGTAGTAAGATTTGCATAACTCCTCCCAAGGGCCAGCCCACTGCTTGCATCAGCACTGAGGGCGCAAAGCATTGTAATATTTGCATAACTCCTCCCAAAGGCCAACCCACTTCTTGTATCAGGACTGAGGGCACAAGGCATTTAAACATTTGCATAACTCCTCCCAAGGGCCAGCCCACTGCTTGGATCAGGACTGAGGGCACAAGGCATTGTAACATTTGCATAACTCCTCCCATGGGCCAGCCCACTGCTTGGATCAGCACTGAGGGCACAAGGCATTTAAACATATGCATAACTCCTCCCAAGGGCCAGCCCACTGCTTGGATCAGGACTGAGGGCTCTTGAGAGAAGTACTGAGGCATGTTGCTGTGATGTTTTCTGAGCACTATATACAGCACCCTGCTGACCCCTCCCACTAGCCATGATCTGCCTGCATTTCATAGAGAAGCACAGAGACCCAGTGATGACATCACTGCCTATTAGGGAATGTAATGAAAGCTAAACCAGGGAAGGCAAAATAAAAGCAGATGAAGCTTTGAATACTGCCTGTATAGGAATGCGTTACTGCATGCATGCAGGTGAAAAGTGAATCCAGATCTGCATGGAGTTTGCTGAAATCTGTACTGAAGGATGCCAACAGCCACAGACGGGCACACGGAGAGGGCGTATAAGTTTTACATAAGACACCTTTCATAAGAGGCCCAGGGTGGGGGAGGGGGGGGGGGGGGTGTCTGACAAGAAAACCAGTCTGTCCTCCAGCATGTCCAGGCATGAGAAGCCGACATCTGGGAATGTTTGAATTCTTCAACACAAAGCAGGTCACCGCGCTCCGCTCACATGACCGCGCCTGCGCCACTCGCCGACTTTCCTGTCTGACAACAAACTTTTTTTTTTTTTGCCAACTTTGATGTCTTCAGCCAAAAAAGAAAACCTGATGTGGAGGGTGTGCGTCAGCGGAGGACGGGTGCCAATCGGCGTTTAATGTCTGTTAATCCCAGAGATTACGTCTCCTTTGAGGAGGCTGATCCACAGGCAAGGTACGGCGAAAGGTGACCCGGATCGCAGTCTTTTGAATTGCGTTTTCCCAAAGAGCTTTCGACGCGTAAAATCAAGTTTGCCGTCCGATGGAGCGCCGTCACACCTCAGCGTCGCTTGAAGCTCAAGAAAGGAAGTCAAGATTCTTTAGGGGAGAATTGCGCAATTCTGACCCCTATAGTTTGGCGTGTTTGAATAATGCCTGGAAATGCGCAAAATGCACCTTTCGGTTGATTTCTTGCACGCTTTCCATTGGTAGGAATAACAAAACTCCAACCTGAAGATTTCTGGGGAAAAAAGAAAAAAAGAAAAGAAAATGCTCCCAAAATTACCTTAAAACGCTACACAGTATCTCACAAAAGTCAGTACACCCCTCACATTTTTGTAAAGATTTTCTTCTATCTTTTCATGTGACAACACTGAAGAAATGACACTTGTCTACAATGTAAAGTAGTGAGTGTAAAGCTTGTATAACAGTGTAAATTTGCTTTCCCCTCAAAATAACTCAACACACAGCCATTAATGTCTAAACCGCTGGCAACAAAAGTGAGTACACCCCTAAGTGAAAATGTCCACATTGGGCCCAATTAGCCATTTTCCCTCCCCGGTGTCATGTGACTCGTTAGTGTTGCAAGGTCTCAGGTGTGAATGGGGAGCAGGTGTGTTAAATATGTTGTTATTGCTCTCACTCTCTCATACTGGTCACTGGAAGTTCAACATGGCACCTCATGGCAAAGAACTCTCTGAGGATCTAAAATAAAATAATGGTTTCTCGACATAAAGATGGCCTAGTCTATAAGAAGATTGCCAAGACTCTGAAACTGAGCTGCAGCACATGAGCTTTAATGGCATCCCAGTCTTAGTCCGTAGGGTTCAATATTGAGTTGGCCCACCCTTTGCCGCTATAACAGCTTCAACTCTTCTGGGAAGGCCGTCCACAAGGTTTAGGAGTGTGTCTATGGGAATGTTTGACCATTCTTCCAGAAGCGCATTTGTGAGGTCAGGCAAGAGTTGTTGGACGAGAAGGCCTGGCTCCTTCACTCTAATTCATCCCAAAGGTGTTCTATCGGGTTGAGGTCAGGACTCTGTGCAGGCCCGTCAAGTTCCTCCACCCCAAACTCACTCGTCCATGTCTTTATGGACCTTGCTTTGTGCACTGGTGCGCAGTCATGTTTCTATTACAAGGGATGTTTAGATTCCTTGTATTAGGAATGTAAGTGATCAAAAATAAATAAATAAATAAATAAATAAAAGGGACAGCGTATTTTTTTTTTAAATAACCCCTATCTCTCCGTGCTCACACACAGAAGCGAGCGCATACGTAAACGGTATTTGCACCACACATGTGAGGTATCGCCACGAACACCAGAGCGAGATCGATAATTCTCTAAATAAGAATAATAATAATAACTCTAAACAGGTAACCTGTAAAGGCATTTAAAGCGTCACCTATGGAGATTTTTAAGTACCGTAGTTTGTTGCCATTCTATGAGCGTGCACAATTTTAAAGCGTGACATGTTAGGTATCTATTTACGCGGAGTAACATCTTTTTTTATTTATTTAATTTTTTCTTTTTTTAAATTACACAAAAAAATTGGGGCATATATGGAAGGTTTTTTTTTTTTTTTTATTCGTTAAAGTGTATTTTCCCCCCAAAGATTGCGTATGCAAAACTGCGTGACATAAAAAAAATCGCCATTTTATTCTCTTGGGAGATATATATATATATATATATATATATATATATATATATATATATATATATATATATATATATATCTCTATAGATATATATAATTTTCTAGCAAAAAGTAAAAAAAAAATACAGATTTTTTACTTGTAAACAAATGTCTCAGAGAGAGAGAGAGAGAGATAGATAGATATATCTATATATCGATAGCCGCGCGCTCGTACTGCTTTCCTCCATTCGGTTAACCATACACGCTCTGCAAACCCAAGCATACGAGTTCATGACAAAACACCAACACCACTGATTGGCTGGAGGTCAGATGACGCCTACCTGTCCAATGATCGGCTTTAGTCATGCCCCCCCCCCTCCTCATACACCTCTCAAACCATGGTGTCCTCCTCTCCCACCGCCCTATTTATCGTACGCTTGTTGGCGCGGAGATGATGATGATGAATGGATTTGATTCGGGGTAATACTGTCTAGTTAACAGCTGTGAGATCATTACTTTTAAATAAGTAAATTAAAAACACAAGCGGGGACGTTTATTCTGAGCGATCGCTGGCGAGGAAGTTTGGCCGCGGTTCAAATCTTTCAGGACGCAGAAAATAGAGTTTGCAATTCCCTGGCACGGCACAGGCGGCGCGGCTCGCCGCTGACCTTTTTTTTTTCCCTTTCTCTCTCTCTTCTTTAAACAAACAGGAACAATTCCCCCCGCCGCCAGGCGCACACAGCCCCCCCCCCCCCGCCCCCCACGCCACAACACAAGTGGCTTCTGCGATATCCTGACCCCGGCTCAATGGAAAGCAGCGGCAGAGCCAGGAATCCCGGGGACTTCCCGATTTTGCCAGAGTACGGAACGCGGCGGGCGGCTTACTTAATTAGCCCCACTGATTAGAGGCTCGTTGGCCTTTTTTTTTTTTTATTTGGATTTCACTACAAGGAATTGCAAATGCTAAAGAATTGCAGCTTAGAGAGGAAGGGCTCTCCCCTGAGCTGACCTCCCGCCTTCCCCTCCGGGTCTTTCCTTCAGCCTTGCACAGTTGTAGCGGCTCCTCTCCTGGACTGAAATGGCCTCCTCTGATTTCACTGCACACTGTGAGCTTCTCACAACGTGCAGCAGCAAGTCACATAGAGCCCCGCCTCATTTCCTGGATGGAGGACATCCGGCGCCACTTAACGCTTTCCTCCCCAGCCTGACAATCCCAGGCCCGCCCATTTCAATTCTTTAAAACTTGGAGGCTCAGCGTCACATGTGCAATCTGTATGCACATGCAGTCTGCCTAGCAACACCTACTCCTCCAGACGGAGACCCACTTATTGGGGGAAATTGGGATATTTGCATAACTCCTCCCAAGAGCCAGCCCACTGGTCGCATCAGGACTGGGAGCTCTTGGGTGGAGTACTGAGGCCGGGTGCTATGTACAGCACCCTGCCAGCCCCTCCCACCAGCTATGACCTGCCTGCATTGCAGAGTGAAGCACAAAGACCCACTGGGTCTAAAATAACGAATGCTAGGAAATGACCGCAATCTTTCTGGGTCTACCTGACTTTGGCTTGGTATCAAGAGATCCCTGAATGTTCCTCTTCTTTATAAGTGATTGAACAATACTGACTGGCATATTTAAGGCTTTAGATATCTTTTTATATTCTTTACCAACTTTACCTTGTTACGCAGGTCTTTTGAAAGTTCTTTTCTGTTCCCCATGGCTCAGTATCTAGCCTGCTCAGTGGAACCATGTGAGAGCTAACAAACTCATTGACTATTTATACACAGACACGAATTGTGACTTAAAAAGCCACAGAGGTGGGAAATTAAAGGTAACAAGGTAATGGAACTTTTAAAGTTCAAGTCAACCCTAAAACCAAAATCCCGGCATCTACAGACATTCACATTCTAAGACTAACCTATCTAGCCCTGTAAAGAAGAAATCGGCATACATAACTTTTCTGAATGCAGACCTGACCCGATCTCCAGCGGCAAAAGCTCTGCAGAGCACACAGCCGACAACGGCTGTGAAATGAATGGGGAGTGAAGTCACCCATAGAGTTAATATGGGGATTCCGTTGTCGGCTGTGTCCTCTGCACCCGCCCACACAGCGAAGTCACGGCTGACAGCTCAGCGTGGGATCGGGTCAGAGCGGCTGCAGAAAAAAAAAAGGTATGTACAGCGATTTCTCCTTTACAGGGCTAGATAGGTTAGTGTTAGAGCGTGGATATCTGTAGACGCAGAGATTTTAGTATTAGGATCGGCTTCTACTTTAACTGTCAAAAGACCTGCGTAAAAAGGTAATGGAACTAACTGTCAAAAGACCTGCGTAACAAGGTAATGGAACTGCCAAAAGACCTGCGTAACAAGGTAATGGAACTGCCAAAAGACCTGCGTAACAAGGTAATGGAACTGCCAAAAGACCTGCGTAACAAGGTAATTGAACTGCCAAAAGACCTGCGTAACAAGGTAATGGAACTGCCAAAAGACCTGCGTGCCAAGGTAATGGAACTGCCAAAAGACCTGCGTAACAAGGTAATGGAACTAACTGTCAAAAGACCTGCGTAACAAGGTAATGGAACTAACTGTCAAAAGACCTGCGTAACAAGGTAATGGAACTGCCAAAAGACCTGCGTAACAAGGTAATGGAACTGCCAAAAGACCTGCGTAACAAGGTAATGGAACTGCCAAAAGACCTGCGTAACAAGGTAATTGAACTGCCAAAAGACCTGCGTAACAAGGTAATTGAACTGCCAAAAGACCTGCGTAACAAGGTAATGGAACTGCCAAAAGACCTGCGTAACAAGGTAATGGAACTGCCAAAAGACCTGCGTGCCAAGGTAATGGAACTGCCAAAAGACCTGCGTAACAAGGTACTGAAACTAACTGTCAAAAGACCTGCGTAATAGGGTAATGGAACTTTATAAAGATGGATTAGGATATAAAAAAGACATCTAAAGCCTTGAATACGCCAGTCAGTACCGTCCAATCACTTTTTAATAAGGGGAAAATTTGGAGATCTCTTGATACTAAGCCAAGGTCAGGTAGACCAAGAAAGGCTGCAGCCACAAATGCCAGAAGAATTATTCGGGATACAAAGAAAAAACCCCACAGGTAACCTCAGGAGAAATACAGGCTGCTCTGGAAAAAAAGACGGCGTGGTTGTTTTTAAAGAGCGCAATACTTGAACAAAAATGAGATGCATGTTTGAGTTGCCGGAAAGAAGCCTTTACTGAGCCATCGCCACAAAAAAGCTGATTACAATCTGCCCGACAAAACCTTGACACGCCTCACCAGGCTTTTTTGATGGTGGATCTAATGGTGGCCCATACATGCTCCAATTTTATTATCCGATCAAAACGCAGTTCAATGAAAACAATCAGATACACAAAAAACTTTCGAATAGCCATAACTTCCCTTTCCGATCGTTTTTAGATCGGATTCAAACTGTGCCAACTGGCCAGGGCAGAAAACTAAAAATTGTGTTGCCTCTATTGTCTTGGATAAAGTGACTTTTTTTTTATAGACCAGATTATGAGATTACATGATGGCAACAATTATGTGATAAATAATTTTATGATCGTAAGGTAAAATCGGTATTTTGCAACCATCGATCGGAATCCACTTCAACACATGTGTTATATCAGTCAGATGGGTTGTTGACTACCGATCCATTACCACTATAGGAAGAGATCGGAAGGAAAATGAAATCGATCTTTTATCGAAGAATGTATGGTCACCGTAAAAGGAGATTATATCTTACGATCAGATTGTGCAATCGTTATCTTCCAACTATCGATCAGAATCCATTTCCCCATGTGTGTTCTATCAAATCAGATGGGTTATTGACTACCGATTATTACTATAGGAAAAGGAAGAAAGGAAAATGAATTGATCTTTTATCAAAGTGTGTATGGTCACCGTAAGACCTCTTTCACACCGAGGGCGTTTTGCAGGCGCTATAGCGTTAAAAATAGCGCCTGCAAGCCGCCCTCAAACAGCTGCAGCATTGTCTCCAGTGTGAAAGCCCCGAGGGCTCTCACACTGGAGCGCTGCGCTGGCAGGACGGGGAAAAAAGTCCTGCCAGCAGCTTCTTTGGAGCGGTGAAGGAGCAATTGAAAGCAATGGGGCAGCGCTGGGATACCGCCGGCAAAACGTCGCTATTGCGGCGCATTGCGGGCGGTTTTAACCCTTTCTCGGCCGCTAGTGGGGGGTAAAAGCACCCGCTAGCGGCCGAAATGCGCCGCTAATCCGACGGTAAAACGCCGCTAAAAATAGCGGCGTTTTACCACCGAGGCTATGGGCGGCCCGGTGTGAAAGGGCTCTTAAAGGAGATTGTATAATAAGACTGCATTGTGTATGGTCGTCGTAAAGGAGATTGTAAGGATGATTGTAGGAAGAGGTCGACCGGAAAAAAACGATTGTACCCGCCTGTGATATTTACCGACCGATTAGTACTATAGGAAAGGGTCGAAAGGAAAATGAATCGATCTTATATCGAAGTGTATATGGTCACCATAAAGGAGATTGTACAATCAGACTGCATGGTGTACGGTCGTCATAAAGGAGATTGTGGGGAAAATTGATTAATTTTCCGATCTACCTCTTCCTACAATTTTCCCCGCAGTCTCCTTTAGGACGACCGTACACCATGCAGTCTGATTGTACAATCTCCTTTATGGTGACCATATACACTTTGATAAAAGATCGATTCATTTTCAGATCGACCTCTTCCTGCAATCTTTTATCGAAGCGTGTATAGTCGCTGTAATGGAGACTGTACAATCAGATTGCGATGTGTATGGCGGCCACAAAAGGATATTGTAAGGAAGATTGTAAAAAAGACCAGAAAATGAATTGATCTTTTTATTGAAGTGTGTATGGGCGCCATAAAGAAGATTGTACAATCTGATTGTATAGTGTATGGCCAGATTATTGGAGAATGTACATATACTATGTATATACACATCACTGTACATTCTCCAATAAGCTTGCCATGCCCTATACTATGCAATCAGATTGTACAATCACTGTACATTCTCCAATAAGCTGGCCATACCCTATACTATGCAATCAGATTGTACAGTTTATAATTGTAAATCTAATAACAATGTAGTTCAACAACATAACTGCATATAAATGAAGTGAATGATTTTAATATTATAAAGTTTTGGAAAATCTAAGCAAAACTGAACAGAGATTGTACAATCAGATTGGAAAGTGTGTGGCCAGGAGGGTAGAACTAGGATGCTCACATTAAAACTGTCCAATCAGAATCCGGTCAGGACTAGACCGAGTCATATAAACTGGTTACATTGTATAGAAGCAGCGATTGAATTAAATCCTAATTCTCTTTTAATTAGATTTTAATTAGATTGAAGGCGATTGTAATTCGCGATTCAAATATTCGATCCCGCGTATTATCCAAAATCCTTCCGGTTGGGGGGGTAACCGTAATAGCCGTTGTGCGGTGTATGGTGACATTGCATGAAGACACCAATTAAAAAAAACGCAAGAAAAGTCGATTACGACCACAAACTGCGCGGTGCGTCGCCGGAGTCAGCGAAGGGTTAACCAGGCAGACAATGGCGGAGCGGCTTCCTTTGTCTGCCGGCGGCATCGCGTTGCAGATAATGACTCGCACACACACACACCTAGCATTTAAACAGCAGCCTGTCATCGCCCCGTCATTTGCAGGCACACCCCGCCGTCGCCGCGGCAACCAAACTACGCCAATAAACTTTAAGCCTGTTTGGTTAGAAGGTGGCTGGGGGGAACTTTTTCCCAAGTCTGAGGACAAAAAGCGGCAGCGAGCCGGCGTTTCATCTGCCTCCATTGTTTCCCGGAGGTGGAAAAAGCGGCGCCGCGCACGGCGAACGAGACGGCGACAGACGCTCAAAACCTCAACCTTAAAGTGCCTGTAAACCCTTCCATATAACCAGTGAAGTGACGGGCCTCAGGTGATACACAGAGATGAAACAAATCCTCCTACATAAGTTGTACCTGTTTATCTGCAGCACTCTCTTCTCTACATCCAAAAGTCGAGAATTTATACAGCTTGTCTGAGAGTTCAGAAAAAAAGGGGGTGGAGAGCTGAAGTTACACTCTGCACACTCTACACTCTTGCACACAGAGACAGAGCTGAGGCTGTCAATCACAGGCTGTGTGCTGGAGCTCCCTCCCCTGTCACCATGTATCTCTTGGTGTCAAGAAAATTTGTCAGAAGTGACTTATGCTGATAGCAGAGGAAGGAGGCAGCAGAATGAAACGACACTTAGTGCTCTGGATTAAGACAACTACACACTATAGAGGGATATGCTTTGTTCATATTTCATGTTTGAGGTTTACAACCACTTTAATTTTACGACAGCGAAAATTACATTTACCCCACGTTCACATTGAATGCGGCTTTGAAATCACGCCACTTCATCAGAAATCATCCGATTTCAAAGCCGCTTATCAGTGCGACTTGGGAGGACATTTGTGCGGCTTCATGCGCAGATATCCACGCAAGTCGCACCTGAAATCCTCAAAAAAGTAGCGCAGGAACTACCTTTTTAAGGTGCTGCGGCACCGCAAAAGTCGGCGTCGCACCGATTTGAACGGTGCCACTGCCGACAATAAGGTGCGATTTGTGGTGACCTGTCAAATCGCACGGGGGCCAAGGCTCCGTTCACACCTGATTGCGTGCTGAATCGCCGCAATTCCGCCCGCAATTTCAAATAGCTGCAAAACGCGGGGCGCGTTTGCCATGCCATTGCTTCTTAATGGCACCCCGATCATGCTGCGATTTAACCTCAATTGTCGTGCGGTAAATCACGCGGAAACACTGCCGCCCGAAAAGTAGATCCTGTTCCTTTCTGAGCGGCAAGTGTGGCGCGTTGCGATTGCAGCGAGATTTATCACGCGACAATCGTGGCAAAATTGTAGCGCAATTGGGGTGCCATTAACAAGTAATGGCATTGCAACGGCGTCCCGCGTTTTGCAGCGATTTGACATTGCGGGTGGAATCGCGTCGATTCTGGCTGCGATCAGGTGTGAAAGGTGGATTAGTGATTCCTGCGATGTATAAGCGATCGGATGAAAAAATAAAAAGGAGGATAATAAAGAAGGATCTGTTTATAAACATTTTAGAAAAGGAAACAATAAATCTCCGGGAGATACAATGTTTCAATCAATAACAAAGTTGCCGGTTTTCTAGGTTGGAAGGTTTTTATGTCGGCCAATTAAAGCTTGTTACTAGGAAGAGAAGACGGTTGTTTGGTCCGGTTCACGTCGGGTTTAGTGGAAACGCGGGTAGAAACACGCATTTCTGCAAACGCAAGAAAAACACGCAGTGTGCTTGCGGTGCCATTATTTCTTAACAGCACCCTTTGGGGGGCACAGCATAATTTAGGGGGGTCAGGGCCCCCTGTGGCCCCCCCTTAGTGACGCCATTGACCCCAAACGCGGGTAGCAGTCGCACGTTTCGTCTTGGGACAAAGCATGCGAAAAACACGCAAATTTTGTACTAGAACTTCTTTGACGCATTTTGGAGCGGAGGGAGGCTCATTCAAACGAATGGTGCTGCGCCAAAAAGCGCAACGCAGGAGAGTCGCTCGGATGTGAACGGTGCCTCGGGCCTCATTTACACTTCGCACTCACATTCCCCGTGATTTCGAGTAAGCGATTTTCGTGCGTTTCTGCGTGTCGCGTATAGGGCAGTCCATTCACTTCAATGGGATGTATAGGTACAAGGAGGTGACTGGTGATATAGGATTGCTATACTTCTGCATCAGGCTCGGTTCACATGCGAATTGGATGCATTTTTAACCGCAACCTATTGACATAACATGTGAATGGGACCGGCTTTCAATGGAGCCGGTTCACAGATGTGCGGGGTGTCCGTGGAGCGGTTTTATAAAGGGTCCTGTGCGATTTTGGGTCTGGTTCCGGTGTGAATTCAGATAAAATTTCGCACCTGAACCGGTGAACAGAACCGCACCTGACTGCCGCATATGTGTGAATTCAGCCTCAATGGTGTCCAATATAGTAGGGAAACTTTAAGGGCCGGTTCACACCAGAACACGCTGAGGGTAACCCATGTTCCGTGCGCGGTTCCCGCACTGCGTTCCAAAACGCACTGCAGTTGCAATCTGCAGCAGGTGTCAATTTTAACGTAAAGTGGTTGTCTACCCTTATTTTAAATTGTTCTGTACGGTTTAGGAGATATTCACTTTGCATGCAGCCGCTGACGTCACCGGCGCATGCGCTGTGAATGCCCGCCCGAAGGTCCGCCAGTCGCTGCCGGACCTTGCCGGGAAGAAGACTCCCGCGGGTATACAACCGCTTTAATGGCACTCCAAATGCAAGTTGCAAACGCAGTGATATGCCTGTGCTGGATCACATCGGACAGAACTATCATGCGATCTGATACCCGGTTTCCCCGAAAATAAGACCTAGTGTGATTGTCAGTGATGGCTGCAATATAAGCCTTACCCCCCCAAAAAATCCCTACCCTGTTTCCCCGAAAATAAGACCTACAAGGACTTTAACTAAGGCTTATTTGGGGGGTAGGGCTTATATTGCAGCCATCACCGACAATCACGCTAGGTCTTATTTTCGGGGAAACAGGGTAGCTGGGGCCGGGACAAGGGGTGGGCAGAAGGGACGCCTGTCCTGGGTGCAGTGCGTATTGTAGGGATGGGGGCGCCGCAAGTTCCATCTACTAGAAGGCTGACAGGAGTAGTGACAGCGGTATCACTACTTCTGTCAGCCCAGTGCTGGAAGTTGCAAAAGGGGAAGAGGAGAGAGGCGGGAGGAGGTGCAGGTTGTGCTCTCTCCCCCTCCTCCTCCTCATAAGCTCGCACATAATGAAGGGAGGGCACAATCTGCCATCTTTGCCCTGGGCATTGAATGACCTTTTACCGGCACTGCCGATAGCTGTGTTTTTTGGGGGTTTTTTGTTTGCATTCACTACTTTTGCTGCGGTTTGGCACGAATTCGGCCCATTCTGCACTGCACCCAGATAGCATGTGAATCGCACGGGAACGCACAGCACATTCCTGTGCAATTTATGGCCCTCAATTAGAATTCCAAACTTCCTATCACTTTAAATAGCTAATTTCGGCCAGCTTGGCTCAAAATAACCATTTAAAGTGACAGGAAAGCTGGAATTCAACTTTACGGGCGGGAGCAGACTCCACAAATAATCGCTGATCATGTGACTCATCCAATCACTAATAGTAACAAAGCTGCGCAGGGAAGATCTGTGCTTTCTTGTAGTAATTATATCATTTCCCATGACTGTGCCAACAGCTGATTTCACCACTTCCTTCCCTCCCCGCGTATTACAAGACGCTGAATTGTGTAATAAACGGCAAATTTCCTTCAGCCATGGGGGAGATACAATGGGGATCCCCGGATCCCAGAGGCCCTGGAATCAGCGCATCCAAGGGGCCCTGGAATCAGCGCATCCAAGGGGCCCTGGAATCAGCGCATCCAAGGGGCCCTGGAATCAGCGCATCCAAGGGGCCCTGGAATCAGCGCATCCAAGGGGCCCTGGAATCAGCGCATCCAAGGGGCCCTGGAATCAGCGCATCCAAGGGGCCCTGGAATCAGCGCATCCAAGGGGCCCTGGAATCAGCGCATCCAAGGGGCCCTGGAATCCGCGCATCCAAGGGGCCCTGGAATCAGCGCATCCAAGGGGCCCTGGAATCACAGGATCCAAGAAGCGAATCCTCGGATCTCAGGAACTCCCGGATCCCAGGGGCCCCTGGAATTACCGGATCCCAGGAATCATAGGATGTAGGCGCTGTTCAGCCAGCAATTTTCAAACAGGCTCCTTCTGCAAAAGTCAACTTTTGCCGAATGGAAAGTTGCTGGCGGGGCCATACACTGCTCAAATACCTGCCAAACCACCAGGAATCAGCCGAACTTCGAGCAGTTTATGGCCACCTTTTGGGTTGTCCATCTTGGGCCCCTTGCACAGGTCGGGCCCTTGTGGGCATAGTACAGTGTTGGAGCGCAGGAGCAGCATCCAGCCCCACTACCTGCATGCAGTGTAAGTCTATAGGAGGTTGAATGGTGCTGTCGCTGGATGGGGTTGAACATTGTACCCAGTGTGGGATGAATGACGGATCGCAGGTTTAATAATTACAATTCTGTCCACAATCCGACCCGTTTTCCTGCCTGTGAATGTGTGTTTTTGGCTCTGTGGATGTCAAACATTGCAGAATAAAAGGTTCACTGACCACCAATGGAACATTTCTATCAGAAACCTCAGACCGCCCCCGAGGATGACCATGAAAAGAGCGAGCGTCCTAATCTCTCCACACACAACGATCGACACAATTCTCAGCACCTACGTTTACAAACCACAGGGGGCATCAATGATGTAGATCTCCCCTCCATCCGCACATAGATGAATATAAATCCAATCAGGTCAACTCAAAATAATAACAATAATGATAATAATAATGATACTGCACAGAAAGATAATAACAATAAGACCCCGAGAACATTTCACACAGCAGACAGCTTCTGCCGACAGCAATTTGTGTTTCTCTTTTGCCCAAGAATAACAGTGATCTCCGACAGTCTCATGGAATATTTCTACAGTGTATGTTTCCTACGGCACGTTCCCAGTCTCCAACAACTCCTACAGCACGTCCCCAGTCTCCAACAACTCCTACAGCACGTCCCCAGTCTCCAACAACTCCTATAGCACGTCCCCAGTCTCCAACAACTCCTACAGCACGTCCCCAGTCTCCAACAACTCCTATAGCATGTCCCCAGTCTCCAACAACTCCTATAGCATGTCCCCAGTCTCCAACAACTCCTACAGCACGTCCCCAGTCTCCAACAACTCCTACAGCACGTCCCCAGTCTCCAACTCCTACAGCACGTCCCCAGTCTCCAACAACTCCTACAGCACGTCCCCAGTCTCCAACAACTCCTACAGCACGTCCCCAGCCTCCAACTCCTACAGCACGTCCCCAGCCTCCAACTCCTACAGCACGTCCCCAGCCTCCAACTCCTACAGCACGTCCCCAGCCTCCAACTCCTACAGCACGTCCCCAGCCTCCAACTCCTACAGCACGTCCCCAGCCTCCAACTCCTACAGCACGTCCCCAGCCTCCAACTCCTACAGCACGTCCCCAGCCTCCAACTCCTACAGCACGTCCCCAGCCTCCAACTCCTACAGCACGTCCCCAGCCTCCAACTCCTACAGCACGTCCCCAGCCTCCAACTCCTACAGCACGTCCCCAGCCTCCAACTCCTACAGCACGTCCCCAGCCTCCAACTCCTACAGCACGTCCCCAGCCTCCAACTCCTACAGCACGTCCCCAGCCTCCAACTCCTACAGCACGTCCCCAGCCTCCAACTCCTACAGCACGTCCCCAGCCTCCAACTCCTACAGCACGTCCCCAGCCTCCAACTCCTACAGCACGTCCCCAGCCTCCAACTCCTACAGCACGTCCCCAGCCTCCAACGCCTACAGCACGTCCCCAGCCTCCAACTCCTACAGCACGTCCCCAGCCTCCAACTCCTACAGCACGTCCCCAGCCTCCAACTCCTACAGCACGTCCCCAGCCTCCAACTCCTACAGCACGTCCCCAGCCTCCAACTCCTACAGCACGTCCCCAGCCTCCAACTCCTACAGCACGTCCCCAGTCTCCAACTCCTACAGCACGTCCCCAGTCTCCAACTCCTACAGCACGTCCCCAGTCTCCAACTCCTACAGCACGTCCCCAGTCTCCAACTCCTACAGCACGTCCCCAGCCTCCAACTCCTACAGCACGTCCCCAGCCTCCAACTCCTACAGCACGTCCCCAGCCTCCAACTCCTACAGCACGTCCCCAGTCTCCAACTCCTACAGCATGTCCCCAGTCTCCAACTCCTACAGCATGTCCCCAGTCTCCAACTCCTACAGCACGTCCCCAGCCTCCAACTCCTACAGCATGTCCCCAGTCTCCAACTCCTACAGCACGTCCCCAGCCTCCAACTCCTACAGCATGTCCCCAGTCTCCAATTGTTAAAGCCTGTCCCCAGTCTCCAACACCTCTAGCACATCCCCAGTCTCCAATTCTTCTACCATGTCCCCAGACTCCAATGACTTAGCACGTCCCCAGTTTACAATAGCTCTTATGGCATGTCCTCAGTGTCCAATAACTCCTAAAGCATGTCTCCAGTCTCCAACAACTCCTATAGCATTTCCCCAGTCTCCGATGACACCCATAACATGTCCCCAGTCTCCGGTGACTCCTGGAGCATGTCCCAAGTCTTCAATAATCCCTATAGCATGTCCCAAGTCTCCAATGATCCCTATAGCATGTCCCAAGTCTCTAATAACTTCTACAGCATGTCCCCAGTCTCCATCAACTCATGTAGCACGTCCTCAGTCTCCAATGGTTCCAGAATTTCCAGTCTCTGACAGTTTTCTATAGCATTACATTTCCAGAATATTCCATGTGGCCCTTTAATGTCAGGCAGCCACACTTGGCGCCCTCTATAATCTATAAGATGAGATCCGTCCAGCACACGACATTCGGTTTTGAGGACACGGCGCTCACAGAGGGTCCGCCATTAGCAGAGGTGCAGGCTCCCCCCGAGGCCTGAGGGACAGAAGTAGAAGGACAAGCAAAGGCATCGATGGAGACTTACCCTGGAGTAGCGCACCATTTTTCTTGAAGAAGCCGCTTCCTGGCCAGAGGGGAGGGACCGATGTGCTGCAAGAAAAAAACAGAAAGAAAGATCAGCAATCGATGTACAAAGTGCGGCACTAAATCAACTATTCTACTGAAGAAGCCATTCAAAGTTATGCATGCTTAGTAACATATCAGTGCAACATTTTCAGGATTTTATTACTTTCCACAACTGTCATAGAACTTCCACTGACAATGCCTTCATCTGATTTTTTTTTTTTTTTTTGCCAGGACGGTGCCATATTTGTTCAGGCATCATCCAGGGTCACCGCCTACTCCCTGGACTAAGATCAGGGATAACACAATCATGTACAACTTGGGACCCGTGCAGCTCATGTTCACAAAAGTCTGACAAAGATCAGCCCCTGCTGCCCCTCACCTTCTGATCTGCTACAAAGTTACAATGTACAGTCTGATCACTGGGGGAGGGGAGACTGAGGAAAGGCTTATTCTTCCGTCTACAAAGTTACAATGTACAGACTGATCACTGGGGGAGGGGAGACTGAGGAAATGCTTCCTCCTTCTTCTACAAAGTTACAATGTACAAACTGATCACTGGGGGAGAGGAGACTGAGGAAATGCTGCTTCTTCCTTCTACAAAGTTACAATGTACAGCCTGATCACTGGTGGAGAGGAGACTGAGGCAATGCTTCCTCCTCCTTCTACAAAGTTACAATCTGATCTGGGGGGGGGAGACTGAAAAAATGCTTCCTCCACCTTCTACAAAGTTACAATATACAGACTGATCTCTGGAGGAGAGGAGACTGAGGAAATGCTTCCTCCTACAAAGTTACAATGTTGCAGTCTGATCTCTGGAGGAGGGGAGACTGGGGAAATGCTTCCTCCTTCTACTAAGTTACAATCTGACCTCTGATGGAGAGGAGACTGAGGAAATGCTTCTTCTTCCTTCTACAAAGTTACAATGTACAGACTGATCACTGGGGGAGGGGAGACTGAGGAAAGGCTTCCTCCTCCTTCTACTAAGTTACAATCTGATCTCTGGAGAGGAGACTGAGAAAATGCTTCCTCCTTCTACAAAGATAAAATGTTGCAGTCTGATCGCTGGGAAGAGGAGACTGAGGAAATGCTTTATTCTACCTGCAGCAGACGGATGACATAATCTCAGCCTAGGCAAAGTCACCAACAGGAGCTCAATGATGGCTTTTTAAATGATAAAAGGTGGAGCTTTTCTAAAAAAAAACGATTCCGTTATATTTTGTGACTTATCAAATGTACTCAGACTTGTAAAGTGACTTGCTGTCTATAAAGTGTTCAAATGTAAACGTCTGTCTATAAAAAGTTGGGCGTTTGACAAGAACACTGACAGTGATGTAGAGAGGCCGGCTGGCACACACTTCGCTGGTATTGTGGATGGGATGTTGTAAAGCCGTCCTCTTGTGTATTTTTTTTACGAGTGGTATGACCCCGACCCTGCTGTAAATGAAGAGCCACAATGGGCGCCGGGCGCTCGGCACCTCCCCGTCACACTTCAGAAGAATTAAGAGGAGATTCTCGGGTTGGCAAGTCATTCAGCGACACAACCCTTCACATGCCGCCGCTCATTCAAGCCGCGCTCACGGCAAATAAAAAGAATCTCAAAAGGACACGTTTCCCCCCCTTCTACAAATCCCTGCAAATAATCAAAGCTGCGCCAGGCTCTGCGGGGCCCATATACAAGAGCCACGGTCAGAGCGTTCAAAGTCTCGGGGGCTTAGCTGAAAACGATCTGCAATAGTCGTTTTCTATGACGCTATATAGATATCTATATCTATCTATCTATCTATCTATCTATATCTATCTATATCTATCTCTATCTATCTCTATCTATCTAATCTATATATATTTATTTATTTTAATGAGTGAAAGAAGTATTTGACCCCTTCACAAAGCATGACTTAGTACTTGGTGGCAAAACCCTTGTTGGCAATCACAGGGGTCAGATATTTCTTATATTTGGCCACCAGGTTTGCACATCTCAGGAGGGATTTTGTCCCACTCCTCATTGCAGATCCTCTCCAAGTCATTAAGGTTTGGAGGCCAACGTTTGGTCACTCGAACCTTCAGCTCCCTCCACATGTTTTCTATGGGATTAAGGTCTGGAGACTGGCTAGGCCACTCCAGGACCTTAATGTGCTTCTTCTTGAGCCACTCCTTTGTTGCCTAGGCCTTGTGTTTTGGGTCATTGTCATGCTGGAGTACCCAATTCACGACCCAATGTCAATGCCCTGGCTGGGAGAAGGAGGTTCTCACCCAAGATTTGACGGTAAATGGCCCCGTCTATTGTGCCTTTGATGTGGTGAAATTGTCCTGTCCCCTTAGCAGAAAAACACCCCCAAAGCATAATGTTTCCACCTCCATGTATGACGGTGGGGGATGGTGTTCTTGGGGTCATAGGCAGCATTCCTCCTCCTCCAAACACGGCGAGTTGAGTTGATGCCAAAAAGCTTGATTTTGGTCTCATCTGACCACAACACCCTTACCCGGTTCTCCTCTGAATCATTGAGATGTTCATTAGCAAACTTCCGACTGTCCTGTACATGTGCTTTCTTGAGCAGGGGGACCTTGCCTCCTAAGCGTCTGGAAGATGCATATTTACCACCCTCTGAAAAGTGATTTACTAAAGCTGGAGCACACAGAATCCGGTGCAGCTGGGCATAATAACCAATCATCTACCAAGTTTTATGGTCAAAGCTTGATGGAACAAGCTAAAGTTAGAAGCTGATTGGTTACTATGGACAGCTCAGCAGATTCAGTTTTAGTAAACCTCCCCCTGTGTGAACCTAGGCTGTGTGACCTCAGGATTGGACACAAATTCCAACGCACTCCAAAAGCCTTCCCAGAAGAGTGAGAAAGTTATAAAATGAAATATCAGAAAAGAAAATCTTCGCATTTCATATCCCCGAAAACAATAAAGATACAAAAAGAACAAAGAAATAACGGAATCTTTGTGGCATGTTTATATACAGACTGAGGAAAAAATAAAACAATGTATCAATTTACTTCCTTATATAAAAATAGAACTGAACATTTTTCTAGTTTTCATGGTTCATGTAATTTATACAGTGGATCGGGGTCTCCAAACTCCCTAAACAAAGGGCCAGATTACTGTTCTTCAGACTTTAGGAGGGCCGGACTGTGGCCAATGGGGGTAGAAAAGGTCCCAACGTCAGTGGGGAAAAAACAAATGTCTCATCTTTGGTGGTAGTGGGAGGAATTGTGCCCCATCTTTGGTGGTAGTGGGAGGAATTGTGCCCCATCTTTGGTGGTAGTGGGAGGAATTGTGCCCCATCTTTGGTGGTAGTGGGAGGAATTGTGCCCCATCTTTGGTGGTAGTGGGAGGAATTGTGCCCCATCTTTGGTGGTAGTGGGAGGAATTGTGCCCCATCTTTGGTGGTAGTGGGAGGAATTGTGCCCCATCTTTGGTGGTAGTGGGAGGAATTGTGCCCCATCTTTGGTGGTAGTGGGAGGAATTGTGCCCCATCTTTGGGTGGTAGTGGGAGGAATTGTGCCCCATCTTTGGTGGTAGTGGGAGGAATTGTGCCCCATCTTTGGTGGTAGTGGGAGGAATAGTGCCCCATCTTTGGTGGTAGTGGGAGGAATAGTGCCCCATCTTTGGTGGTAGTGGGAGGAATAGTGCCCCATCTTTGGTGGTAGTGGGAGGAATAGTGCCCCATCTTTGGTGGTAGTGGGAGGAATTGTGCCCCATCTTTGGTGGTAGTGGGAGGAATTGTGCCCCATCTTTGGTGGTAGTGGGAGGAATTGTGCCCCATCTTTGGTGGTAGTGGGAGGAATTGTGCCCCATCTTTGGTGGTAGTGGGAGGAATTGTGCCCCATCTTTGGTGGTAGTGGGAGGAATAGTGCCCCATCTTTGGTGGTAGTGGGAGGAATTGTGCCCATCTTTGGTGGTAGTGGGAGGAATTGTGCCCCATCTTTGGTGGTAGTGGGAGGAATTTTGCCCATCTTTGGTGGTAGTGGGAGGAATTTTGCCCCATCTTTGGTGTTAGTGGGAGGAGATTGTGCCCCATCATTGGTGTCAATGGATGGAATAGTGCCCCAAGAGCCAGATAAAAACAAGCAAATGGCTGCATCTGGTCTCTGGGCCAGAAATTGGAGACCCCTGCAGTAGATCCATGTAAAGTATAACTAATGGCAAAACATTTTTTTTTGTTTTGGTAAGAGGGGAGAGAGATTAGAACAACTATCCGTTTCTATTGATGTCTGGGCATACATGCCAATGCCATATTAATGGCCATGGGAGGGCCAACGCCATATTAATGGCTATATGGGGTTAACACCATATTTAATGGCCATCAAGGCCATGGGGGAGGGGGGGGGCAAAGTAATGACCGTGGGGGCCCAAACCATATTGTTGGCCCACCGAGGGCCGACTCCATATTGATGGCCCACCGAGGGCCGACTCCATATTGATGGCCCACCGAGGGCCGACTCCATATTGATGGCCCACCGAGGGCCGACTCCATATTGATGGCCCACCGAGGGCCGACTCCATATTGATGGCCCACCGAGGGCCGACTCCATATTGATGGCCCACCGAGGGCCGACTCCATATTGATGGCCCACCGAGGGCCGACTCCATATTGATGGCCCACCGAGGGCCGACTCCATATTGATGGCCCACCGAGGGCCAACTCCATATTAAAAAGGACATGGTTTTGGAATAGGATGTCCAACAAGCAGATATAGGTGTGATGGTCAGGTGTTCAAAGATTTTTGGCTACACAGTGCACATAAATTAACCGCATGCAGGTCTAAACTGGTCGCAATGTCGTCTTTCCAACAGAGTGAATTGTAGAATTTTACTCAAGGCGACATTTTTCTTTCCATCACATTTTCTAGTTTTTACTATTTTCCGCCAACCTTCAACATTCAAGCATCCTCACATGGCTCTCTGCCATCACCATTTTCCATGTCAAACCTTTACTAGCTGGTGAGCAAGGGGGTCGAAAATGCCGTTATTTTGCCAACCTCTATAAACAGACATTATATGGGCCAGATTGTTACGTTCAGAAGGTTATGGCATGGCCTCCCTATAAGGGTCCCTGAAGTGCTCGTGGCCTCTCCATTAATGCTGCAATCCTCATATTCCACCAATAGGTTTTTTGCGGCCTTTTATTGAGGCCTCGGCTGGAAACGTGGCTTCCGAAGAGCTCTACTAATGAGGCCATTTAACTAAACGACGTGATTAAAGAGGCCATCTCGTTAAGGGAGACAAATGCAGCTCTGACAAAGTTTGTCTGCAGTGGCAGCGGTGTACAAGGGACACATAATGGAGGTCTGGGGCTGGCGGGAGGGCGACTCATTACATAGGATTTATAGCAGACCCCGGGGTGCCCAATCACAGGCCATAAAATGCAGTAAAGAGACACCGGGGTGGTTGTGTCAGGGAATAGGTGTCAGAGACACAGAGAGCAGAGCGCTGTCCATGACAAATGGCACAGCAGAAACTGTCCGCAAGTTATTATCCAGCATGGAGCCCGCTCTGTTAGTTAGCCCACCGCTGCCCCACACCGCAGTGCCAGTTATTAGCAAGCAGAGTGCCCACTGCAGCAGATATAAACGAGCACTGTGGATATGATGATAGTTATAAGTGAGCTGGGTACATAGGGTACCAGTTATAAGTGAACAGTGTGCATGGGTGTCAGTTATAAGCAAGCAGTGTGCGCACAGTGCCAGCTATAAGCAAGTATGCACATGCCAGTTATATGCAAGCAGGGTGCACACAGCGCCAGTTATATGCAAGCAGGGTGCACACAGCGCCAGTTATATGCAAGCAGGAGGGACAGAGTGTCAGTTATAAGCATACGGAGTGCATGCAGTACAAGGTTTATATGAGCAGGGTGCACACAGTGCCAGTCATAAGCAAACAAGGTAAACAGAATTCAAGTTATAGGAGAAAGCAGAGAACAGAGTTCCAGTTAGAAGTGAGCAGAGCCCACAGAACGCCAGCAGGGTGCACACAGTGCCCGTTATTAGCGAGCAGGGTGCACACGGTGCCCGTTATTATAAGCAAGCAGGGTGCACACAGTGCCCGTTATTATAAGCAAGCAGGGTGCACACAGTGCCCGTTATTATAAGCAAGCAGGGTGCACACGGTGCCCGTTATTATAAGCAAGCAGGGTGCACACGGTGCCCGTTATTATAAGCAAGCAGGGTGCACACGGTGCCCGTTATTATAAGCAAGCAGGGTGCACACGGCGCCCGTTATTTTAAGCAAGCAGGGTGCACACGGCGCCCGCTATAAGCAAGCAGGGTGCACACGGTGCCCGTTATTATAAGCAAGCAGGGTGCACACGGTGCCCGTTATAAGCAAGCAGGGTGCACACGGAGCCCGTTATAAGCAAGCAGGGTGCACACGGTGCCCGTTATTATAAGCAAGCAGGGTGCACACGGTCCCCGTTATTATAAGCAAGCAGGGTGCACACGGTCCCCGTTATTATAAGCAAGCAGGGTGCACACGGTGCCCGTTATTATAAGCAAGCAGGGTGCACACGGTCCCCGTTATTATAAGCAAGCAGGGTGCACACGGTCCCCGTTATTATAAGCAAGCAGGGTGCACACGGTCCCCGTTATTATAAGCAAGCAGGGTGCACACAGTGCCAGTTATAAGCTAGCAGGGTGCACAAAGTGCCCTTTATAAGCGAGTAGGGTGCACACAGTGCCCCTTATAAGCGAGCAGGGTGCACACAGTGTCAGTTATAAGCGAGCAGGGTGCACAAAGTGCCCGTTATAAGCGAGCAGTGTGCACACAGTGCCCATAATAAGCAAGGAGGGTGCACACAGTGCCTGTGTTGTGCAAAGAGGGTGCACACAGTACCAGTTATAAGCGAGCACTGTATACCCATGTTAGGAAAGACCAGGATGTGAGCGCTGAATACATTACACTGAGCTTCTATTGTCAGAACACAGAGGCAGCACCCGCCTGTTGCAGAAAATATGAGAGTTATTGTGTTGCTTAGCGACGGTCAACAATACCGCCCGCGAGCCCCAGTAGTGCTTCAGGCAATCTGTGTGCTGGGAAGATATCCGTTTCAAGGTGAAAGCTGGCAGGGTGTCACAAGGGGAGCGCTTGAATTTCTGGAGAGAAGCGCGGCGCACGCAGGCGAGGCGGCGGGCGCCATGTATACGTGGAAATCATTCATGGCGAAGGACGGGAATATTTCACCCGTTTCTCCCGCCGTTCTGAAACTTGTGGATTAAGATTTGTTACATTATATCATCATTTTCTATAAAGTGGCTGCTGTGGAACGGTCATAGGGAGGCGCAACCGTACATCTTATGGCGAGCAAAACAGATACAAAACATGACTCCTGGAAGGCAGAGCGGGGGGGGGGGGGGGGGGGGGGCGTGGGAGCTGCTGGAGGGGGGGGGGGGGATTCCAGGCCCTCCAATGGAAGCGCACTCTGGGCAGAAGAGAGAGTCCATATTTAGTACACTGCTAGTAAACACATCAATTTGTTGCGGTGTCGCACAACCATCAGCATATATTTCAGCACAACCATTACATACTTTTCCGGCTGTGCGCTGCTATTAACCTTGCCCCCCCTTGTCCCACTGATTTACTAAAGTCCCCAGGCATGGCCATTGCAAGTAGACGGGAAGTTGCTGCAAACAGGCTGTAGGAGATCAGCAGCACTGATATGTAACAAGGAATATTTAAAGTAACAAGGAAGCAACAATCAGTTAGGACATCTACCTAAGGGTCAGCAGGGAGACCACATCGCATGTAACTGGTGGAAGCTGCGGGGGGGGAGGGGGGGATCTGCGCTCGGGAGACGCGTGATCTGCGCCCACACTCTCTCCACGCACAATGGCCGCTCTGTTCCGCTCAGGCCGGAGTCTGGAAATGTACTCAGCACAAAGTCATTATTGAAAAAAACACAAACAGGGACACGTTGAGGGAGAGGAGAAATGTGTGTAACCAGATAGGCAAACAAGTGTGTATGACAGAGAGAGATAAATATACCCATCCAACACCCCCCCCCCACCCCCCACCCGGCCTCCGAACATCGCCACTGCCAGCAGAAGCCACACTGAGGCCTACGTGATAGAACGCCTGAACTCGCACCTTACTGCAGCTGCCAATGCGTGCCGAGATCTGTCCACTACTGGGCGCCATTCAGTGAGCAGAAAATACCGACAGCACTACGGCGCCTAATCTTCCAATGGCAGCGGGACGCCAATATTAAGATTTTTTTTTTTTTTTTTTTTTTTTTTTTACTTCTTCTAATGCATCTTAGGAGATATATAAAATTTATAACTGTATTAAAAAAAAATATATATATATATATATATATATATATATATATATATATTTTAATACAATTATAATTTTTATATATCTATAAAGTACATTTTAAATATTTTATATACAGATTATACACACACATACATACACATATATATATATATACATATATATATATATATATATATATATATATATATATATATATATATATATATATATATATATATATATATATATATATATATATATATATATATATACATACATATACACACACATAAAATAATAATTAAAATATATTATATATATATATATACACTACCGTTCAAAAGTTTGGGGTCACCCAAACAATTTTGTGTTTTCCATGAAAAGTCACACTTATTCACCACCATACGTTGTGAAATGAATAGAAAATAGAGTCAAGACATTGACAAGGTTAGAAATAATGATTTGTATTTGAAATAACATTGTTTTTACATCAAACTTTGCTTTCATCAAAGAATCCTCCTTTTGCAGCAATTACAGCATTGCACACCTTTGGCATTCTAGCTGTTAATTTATTGAGGTAAGCTGGAGAAATTGCACCCCACGCTTCTAGAAGCAGCTCCCACAAGTTGGATTGGTTGGATGGGCACTTCTGGCGTACCATACGGTCAAGCTGCTCCCACAACAGCTCAATGGGGTTCAGATCTGGTGACTGTGCTGGCCACTCCATTACCGATAGAATACCAGCTGCCTGCTTCTGCTGTAAATAGTTCTTGCACAATTTGGAGGTGTGTTTAGGGTCATTGTCCTGTTGTATGATGAAATTGGCTCCAATCAAGCGCTGTCCACTGGGTATGGCATGGCGTTGCAAAATGGAGTGATAGCCTTCCTTATTCAGAATCCCTTTTACCCTGTACAAAGCTCCCACCTTACCAGCACCAAAGCAACCCCAGACCATCACATTACCTCCACCATGCTTAACAGATGGCGTCAGGCATTCTTCCAGCATCTTTTCATTTGTTCTGCGTCTCACAAACGTTCTTCTTTGTGATCCAAACACCTCAAACTTGGATTCATCCGTCCACAACACTTTTTTCCAGTCTTCCTCTGTCCAATGTCTGTGTTCTTTTGCCCACCTTAATCTTTTTCTTTTATTGGCCAGTCTCAGATATGGCTTTTTCTTTGCCACTCTGCCCTGAAGCCCAAAATCCCGCAGCCGCCTCTTCACTGTAGATGTTGACACTGGTGTTTTGCGGGTACTATTTAATGAAGATGCCAGTTGGGGACCTGTGAGGCGTCTGTTTCTCAAACTAGAGACTCTAATGTGCTTATCTTCTTGCTTAGTTGTGCAACACGGCCTCCCACTTCTTTTTCTACTCTGGTTAGAGCCTGTTTGTGCTGTCCTCTGAAGGGAGTAGTACACACCGTTGTAGGAAATCTTCAATTTCTTTTCAATTTCTCGCATGGAATAGCCTTCATTTCTAAGAACAAGAATAGACTGTCGAGTTTCAGATGAAAGTTCTCTTTTTCTGGCCATTTTGAGCGTTTAATTGACCCCACAAATGTGATGCTCCAGAAACTCAATCTGCTCACAGGAAGGTCAGTTTTGTAGCTTCTGGAAGGAGCTAGACTGTTTTTAGATGTGTGAACATGATTGCACAAGGGTTTTCTAATCATCAATTAGCCTTCTGAGCCAATGAGCAAACACATTGTACCATTAGAACACTGGAGTGATAGTTGCTGGAAATGGGCCTCTATACACCTATGTAGATATTGCACCAAAAACTAGACATTTGCAGTTAGAATAGTCATTTACCACATTAGCAATGTATAGAGTATATTTGTTTAAAGTTAGGACTAGTTTAAAGTTAGCTTCATTTAAAAGTACAGTGCTTTTCCTTCAAAAATAAGGACATTTCAATGTGACCCCAAACTTTTGAACGGTAGTGTATATATATATATATATATATATATATATATATATATATATATATATATATATATATAAATAAAAATCACACACACACACAGTGTATCTGTATATAAAACATTTAAAATATATATATATATTTTTTAATACAGTTATACATTTTATATTTATACGATGCATTAGAAGAAGTCCATATATATATTATATTAATATACACACACACATACATACATACATAATATATATACATATATATATACACACACATACACTTTTTTTTTTTTTTTTTTAATTATCACTAAACTGAATACATCTCTAAATAAAATCCATTTTAAAATATATATAATATCAGTGGCGGCCCATCCATAGGGGCGCCCGGGCACCACCCCTCTCCACCCATGCGTCCGGCCCCCTAATCTACTGAGGCTCTAATTGGCTTCAAACAAAGCCAATTAGCTATTGTGCGACAGTAGCAAAACTAATATTCGCTATTGTCTTCGATTCCCCTCCCGGCCAATCAGGAAGCAGTTCCTGAGACCCAATTGGCCAGGGAGCCTTAGGACTCCCGGCCAATCGGGTCTCAATCAGGACCCACTTCCTGTTCAGCCTGGAGGAGAAGCAATGCCCCCCCCCCCCCCCCCGAAGCGAGGAGCTGTGGCCCGGATCCACGTCCGCCTGATCTGCCTCCTCTTGGGTGTAAGGAGGCCACTGATCGCCGCCACTTTCCCGTCCGTCTCCCGCGGGGTGGCGTTGGTTTAGAACAGGGATATGCAATTAGCGGACCTCCAGCTGTTGCAGAACTTCAATTCCCACGAGGCATAGCAAGACTCAGAGCCACAAGCATGACACCCAGAGGCAGAGGCATGATGGGACTAGTAGTTTAGCAACAGCTGGAGGTCTGCTAATTGCATATCCCTGGTTTAGAACATGCTGCATTTTTGGTGCAATGGACTGTACTGAAATGCAGTAAAAACGCATCAAAAAGGAACTGGAATGCACCAAAAACTTATCAAAAATGCACCGGACCCCAGCACAGTGAACCAAAGAAAAAAAAAAAAAACACAGGAAAAAAGCATCTGGAATGCATTGGAAACGCATCAAAAACGCACCAGAACGTGCGCATACAGAAACACATCCGGAATGGTTCGCCATCACTGGTATATAGGTTACCAGATTTTAACAAGGACGTCTTGGGTGTATGGGCCGCATCATTCCCGTGTCATTAATTGTGACTGACTACCCTTGCTGGGACCCAATGGAGTTGATTTACTAAAGGCAAATAGACTGTGCAGTTTGCAAAGTGCAGTTGCTCCAGAGCTTAGTAAATGAGCAGAAGCTCTGCTGACTTCTATCATCCAATCACATGCAAGCAAAAATGCTGTTTTTTTTTTATTTTCCTTGCCCGTGATTGGGTGTTTTTTTTGCAAAAGTGAAGTTTAACCTCATTTACTAAGCTCTGGAGCAACTTTGCAAAGTGCGCAGTCTATTTGCCTTTAGTAAATCAACTCCAATGTCATGAACTGGCACCAAGTGACGCAAGGCGGCAAATTGCGCACCAAACGCCCCCCTCCCCCCCCACCTCTTCTCCTTTTGCGCCAGATTTAATAAATACGTCTGCAAAAAATTCTCCGCAGCCCCTTGAAGTGGACGGCCGTCACCCCCCGGGGCGTTTTTGCAGCGGCGCCCAGCTGCGATCGGTGCGCAGCCCCGTGTTTACGCCGATCTCACACACGCTCTGTATTATCTTACAATGCTGGTATGCATCTCTATGGAGACCAGGAACTCTGCAATCCGAGGGGGGCCCCCGATCTGTTCTCTACACGCCCCCCGTCCCATCCGCAGGCAGACTAAAGGAGCGGCCCCGCGCTGCCGGACTCCCCCCCCCCCCCCCCCCCGCTCAACAACAACAGCTTCCCTTTAAAGGTCGAACCTCCCAAACCTGATGTTCCAGTTTTATCTAGTGGAGGATTAAATCTCCGAACAGTTACTTCTCTCTCTCAGCCAATGAGAGCGCCGCGCACATGTCCCAGCTCCGCCTATGAGGACGTCCCGCCATCCCCATAAGAGGTTTAAATTCAATTTTATATTATTATTAATAATCAGGATTTATAAAGCGCCAACAGTTTGCGCAGCGCTTTACAGCACGAGGGCAGACAATACAATTACAATACGATTCAATGGAGGAGGAATCAGAGGGCCCTATAATGAGGAAGACAACATGAGAAACGTTCCCCCCGGACACCCCCCGGGATGGGAGGAATTTGCTGAAATTTGGCCAATATCCCCAAATTTTTGCCCAATTTGCTTAAACTTATTGACTCCAAATCAGAAAGACTGAATAAGGGAGGATTTCGGGGGATTTTAAGGATACAATAGGCTATAAATTGCATCTAATCTAAGGCAGTGGTCTCCAAACTGCGCCCTTTGCTTGCCTTTATCCGGCCCTTGAGACTCTATTCCATCCATTGACACCAACAATGGGGCATAATTCCTGCCACTGACACCAACAATGGGGCATAATTCTTCCCACTAACACCAACAATGGGGCATAATTCTTCCCACTGACACCAACAATGGGGCATAATTCCTGCCACTGACACCAACAATAGGGCACCATTCTTCCCACTGACAACAATTATGGGGCACAATTCCCTCCATTGATAACTATAGGCCACCATCCCTCCCACTGACACCAACAAAAGGGAACGATTCCTCCCACTGACACCAATGATCGGGCATAATTCCTTCCATTGACACCAACCATGGTGCACTATTCCTCCAACACCAATGATGGGGCACGACTTCTCCCACTGACACCAATGATGGGGCACTATTCCTTCCACTGACACCAATGATGGGGCACTATTCCTTCCACTGACACCAATGATGGGGCACTATTCCTTCCACTGACACCAATGATGGGGCACTATTCCTTCCACTGACACCAATGATGGGGCACTATTCCTTCCACTGACACCAATGATGGGGCACTATTCCTCCCACTGACACCAATGATGGGGCACTATTCCTCCCACTGACACCAATGATGGGGCACTATTCCTTCCACTGACACCAATGATGGGGCACTATTCCTTCCACTGACACCAATGATGGGGCACTATTCCTCCCACTGACACCAATGATCGGGCACTATTCCTCCCACTGACACAAACTTTCGGGGGACTATTCTTTTCACTGACAACAATGGGACACTAGTCCCTCCACTGACACCAAAGGCAGGGCACTGTGTTCTGTTGTGTAAAAAAAAATAATGTGAATGTACACAAATACTTAAAAAATAAAGTGAAGGAGACGCAATGAAACAAGGTAAACTGACACCAACAATGGGGCACTATTCCTTCCATTGACACCAACAAATGGGCACGACTCCTCCCATTGACACCAATGATGGGGCACAATTCCTTCCACTGACACACTATTCCTCCCACTGACACCAATGATGGGGCACTATTCCTCCCACTGACACCAATGATGGGGCACTATTCCTCCCACTGACACTAATGATGGGGCACTATTCCTTCCACTGACACCAATGATGGGGCACTATTTCTCCCACTGACACCAATGATCGTGCAGAATTCCTTACATAGACAAAAACTATGGGACACCATTTATCCCACTAACATCAACAATGGGGCACTAGTCCCTCCACGGACACCAAAGACAGGGCACTGTGTTCTGTTGTGTAAAGTAAAATAATGTGAATGTACACAAATACATTGAAGATAAAGTGAAGGAGACACAATGAAACGAGGTAAACTGACACCAACAATGGGGCACTATTCCTTCCACTTACACCAATGATGGGGCACTATTCCTTCCATTGACACCAACAATGGGGCAACATTCCTTCCATTGACACCAACAATGGGGCAACATTCCTTCCATTGACACCAACAATGGGGCAACATTCCTTCCATTAACACCAACAATGGGGCAACATTCCTTCCATTGACACCAACAATGGGGCAACATTCCTTCCATGGACACCAACAATGGGGCAACATTCCTTCCATTGACACCAACAATGGGGCAACATTCCTTCCTTTGACACCAACAATGGGGCAACATTTCTTCCTTTGACACCAACAATGGGGCAACATTCCTTTCATTGACACCAACAATGGGGCAACATTCCACCCACTGACACCAACAATGGGGCAACATTCCACCCACTGACACCAACAATGGGGCAACATTCCTTCCTTTGACAGCAACAATGGGGCAACATTCCTTCCTTTGACACAAACAATGGGGCAAAATTCCACCCACTGACACCAATGATCAGGCAGAATTCCTTCCATTGATACCAACTATAGGGCACTATTACCAATGATGGGGCGGAAGTCCTCCCAATGACACCAACTATGGGACACCAAAGATGGGGCATAGTTTACTGGATGCCAGGACATTTTCTACTCCCATTGGCCCTAGTCCAGCCCCCCTAAAGTTTGAATGACAGTAAACTGGCCCTTTGATTCGAAAGTTTGGAGACCCCTGATCTAAGGCTTCGATTAGACGCTCAGTTGGGGGCAGCAAAAATGTGCGTTTTTGGCACTTGACAAACACACCCCTCCCCCTTAAGATGCAATAGGCTTTACTTCGCGACCGCAGCAAAGTTTCCCCAACGAACGCTGCACATTCAAACAAACGGGGAAGCGTTGCAAATGCCCAGCAATGCACATGGTTGCGGCACGTTGTTGGCAAAAACGGGGTTAAAACAGGCAGGGCCTGTTCCCCACCGCCTGTCAGTAACCTCTGAAGCATGATCCAAATGCGGATCAGGCTTTAGAGGAAAGGGAGGTTTAGACACACATTTGTGGAAGTGGTTGCTGGTGTCGCACATGTGACCACTCCTAGACATGCAGCGCATTTGCTGGTGTGGGAAATCGCATGGTGCAACAGCGCCCTGCAGCACATGCCCTACTTTTGAAAATAGGCTGCCCAAAATCGCATGCTATTGTAGTACTGTGCGATCTGATTCTGCAAAAAAGCACTGTGCTTGCAATCTGCATTTAGGGTGCCATTACCAATGTATTGGCACCGGCAGTAGATTGCAAAGGCAGTGCAAGGAGTGGGAGTCGGAATGCTCCTTTCCTGCACTGCATTCAGTTGTGTAAAGTAAAAAACATAAATAAAGCGAATGTACATAAATAAAAAATAAAAAAAAAATAAAGCGAAGGAGACAATTTAAATGAGGGAAACTATTCTAAATATACACAAAATAATAATAGTTAAAAAGAAAAAACACACTCCAGATCCCTAGTGCCCGACCCATGACCCGGGGGCTGCATTTGGCCCTTTTGGCACGCAGGGCCCCTGCAGACAGTAGTCTGTGTTTTCCCAACTAATGACTCAGGCCAGTGACTGAATGGTCTCTCTAGTCTGACTTCTAGTAGTTCAATTGTTTGATTTATTTCTATCAGATGATCTTCTGTCTTTGTGTGTCAACCATCCCTTTTCTTTTTATATGTTAAGAGAACAATAGAGAACACAGACAGGAAACATTGAATTGTAAAGAGGAATAATAGCAGTGACCTCTAGGAGTCTTATTTAATATGTCTGCAGTCTCTGACCGTCTCTTGTATCATGTCTGCAGTCTCTGACCGTCTCCTGTATCATGTCTGCAGTCTCTGACCGTCTCCTGTATCATGTCTGCAGTCTCTGACCGTCTCCTGTATCATGTCTGCAGTCTCTGACCGTCTCCTGTATCATGTCTGCAGTCTCTGACCGTCTCCTGTATCATGTCTGCAGTCTCTGACCGTCTCCTGTATCATGTCTGCAGTCTCTGACCGTCTCCTGTATCATGTCTGCAGTCTCTGACCGTCTCCTGTATCATGTCTGCAGTCTCTGACCGTCTCCTGTATCATGTCTGCAGTCTCTGACCGTCTCCTGTATCATGTCTGCAGTCTCTGACCGTCTCCTGTATCATGTCTGCAGTCTCTGACCGTCTCCTGTATCATGTCTGCAGTCTCTGACCGTCTCCTGTATCATGTCTGCAGTCTCTGACCGTCTCCTGTATCATGTCTGCAGTCTCTGACCGTCTCCTGTATCATGTCTGCAGTCTCTGACCGTCTCCTGTATCATGTCTGCAGTCTCTGACCGTCTCCTGTATCATGTCTGCAGTCTCTGACCGTCTCCTGTATCATGTCTGCAGTCTCTGACCGTCTCCTGTATCATGTCTGCAGTCTCTGACCGTCTCCTGTATCATGTCTGCAGTCTCTGACCGTCTCCTGTATCATGTCTGCAGTCTCTGACCGTCTCCTGTATCATGTCTGCAGTCTCTGACCGTCTCCTGTATCATGTCTGCAGTCTCTGACCGTCTCCTGTATCATGTCTGCAGTCTCTGACCGTCTCCTGTATCATGTCTGCAGTCTCTGACCGTCTCCTGTATCATGTCTGCAGTCTCTGACCGTCTCCTGTATCATGTCTGCAGTCTCTGACCGTCTCCTGTATCATGTCTGCAGTCTCTGACCGTCTCCTGTATCATGTCTGCAGTCTCTGACCGTCTCCTGTATCATGTCTGCAGTCTCTGATTGTCTCTTGTATCATGTCTGCAGTCTCTGGCCATCTCCTGTATCATGTCTGCAGTCTCTGATTGTCTCTTGTATCATGTCTGCAGTCTCTGACCATCTCCTGTATCATGCCTGCAGTCTCTGACCATCTCCTGTATCATGTCTGCAGTCTCTGATTGTCTCTTGTATCATGTCTGCAGTCTCTTATTGTCTCTTGTATCATGTCTGCAGTCTCTGACCGTCTCCTGTATCATGTCTGCAGTCTCTGACCATCTCCTGTATCATGTCTGCAGTCTCTGATTGTCTCTTGTATCATGTCTGCAGTCTCTGGCCATCTCCTGTATCATGTCTGCAGTCTCTGATTGTCTCTTGTATCATGTCTGCAGTCTCTTATTGTCTCTTGTATCATGTCTGCAGTCTCTGACCATCTCCTGTATCATGCCTGCAGTCTCTGACCATCTCCTGTATCATGTCTGCAGTCTCTGATTGTCTCTTGTATCATGTCTGCAGTCTCTGATTGTCTCTTGTATCATGTCTGCAGTCTCTTATTGTCTCTTGTATCATGTCTGCAGTCTCTGACCGTCTCCTGTATCATGTCTGCAGTCTCTGACCATCTCCTGTATCATGTCTGCAGTCTCTGACCGTCTCCTGTATCATGTCTGCAGTCTCTGACCGTCTTCTGTATCATGTCTGCAGTCTCTGACCATCTCCTGTATCATGCCTGCAGTCTCTGACCATCTCCTGTATCATGTCTGCAGTCTCTGATTGTCTCTTGTATCATGTCTGCAGTCTCTGATTGTCTCTTGTATCATGTCTGCAGTCTCTTATTGTCTCTTGTATCATGTCTGCTGTCTCTGACCGTCTCCTGTATCATGTCTGCAGTCTCTGACCGTCTCCTGTATCATGTCTGCAGTCTCTGACCGTCTCCTGTATCATGTCTGCAGTCTCTGACCGTCTTCTGTATCATGTCTGCAGTCTCTGACCGTCTCCTGTATCATGTCTGCAGTCTCTGACCGTCTCCTGTATCATGTCTGCAGTCTCTGACCGTCTCCTGTATCATGTCTGCAGTCTCTGACCGTCTCCTGTATCATGTCTGCAGTCTCTGACCGTCTCCTGTATCATGTCTGCAGTCTCTGACCGTCTCCTGTATCATGTCTGCAGTCTCTGACCGTCTCCTGTATCATGTCTGCAGTCTCTGACCGTCTCCTGTATCATGTCTGCAGTCTCTGACCGTCTCCTGTATCATGTCTGCAGTCTCTGACCGTCTCCTGTATCATGTCTGCAGTCTCTGACCGTCTCCTGTATCATGTCTGCAGTCTCTGACCGTCTCCTGTATCATGTCTGCAGTCTCTGACCGTCTCCTGTATCATGTCTGCAGTCTCTGACCGTCTCCTGTATCATGTCTGCAGTCTCTGACCGTCTCCTGTATCATGTCTGCAGTCTCTGACCGTCTCCTGTATCATGTCTGCAGTCTCTGACCGTCTCCTGTATCATGTCTGCAGTCTCTGACCGTCTCCTGTATCATGTCTGCAGTCTCTGACCGTCTCCTGTATCATGTCTGCAGTCTCTGACCGTCTCCTGTATCATGTCTGCAGTCTCTGACCGTCTTCTGTATCATGTCTGCAGTCTCTGACCGTCTCCTGTATCATGTCTGCAGTCTCTGATCGTCTCCTGTAGTAGGTCTGAAGTCTGACTGTTGAATGTTAAATTGAATGAATATTATGTGTGGCTCTCTCACCTATGCAGCTCAATGAATGAAAATTAGTGTTTTTTTTTTTTTTTTTTCAAAATGTCATTGATAATACCAATCAGTAACTCTGCTGTAAAATCGATTAGTCAGGATCACTCGGCTCATCCCCACCATACACCCCTTCGCTGGAAAGAGCTGAGATTTTTCCAACAAGCCTGAAGGAATCTCATTTGGATGCCAAGGACTGTCGTCATGGCCTGGCACATGACACTCCATCACCTACACACCACACAATCATCCCCTGCTTGGATTACACGGCCGGGAGCGTCGGAGTCTGAGGGTCGGGGAAATGACATTGTCACATAAACTGCATCAAGCAAAGGAAGAAAACTACAAAGATGAAGAGCGGCGGATCTACCAGCAGCACAGAGCAGGCCGGGAACATTGACGTCACCTCGGAGGGGAAACTCTGAATCGTTCGTTCAGGAATCCTCGTGTGTGGTTTGTTTTTAGGAAGGTCAAAGCGCTGCTGAGAATCTCCAAACAGATTCAACAATTCCACCAGGACCTCCGAGAATAAAAGAATGGATGGGGGAGAGAAGGATGTTGTCCAAGTCTAGTGTCATGATCTCTAATGTACCGTATATATTTCTATGTGATAAGTACAAGAGCCATGGAATACAGCCTATCCATTCACTAGAGATTGATGACATCACAGAGAATGCAGCCTATCCATTCACTAGAGATTGATGACATCACTGAGAATGCAGCCTATCCATTCACTGGAGACCGGTGACATCACTGAGAATGCAGCTTATCCATTCACTAGACACTGGTGACATCACTGAGAATGCAGCCTATCCATTCACTAGAGATTGATGACATCCCTAAGAATGCAGCCTATCCATTCACTAGAGACCGGTGACATCACTGAGAAAGCAGCCTATCCATTCACTAGAGATTGATGACATCACTGAGAAAGCAGCCTATCCATTCACTAGAGATTGATGACATCACTGAGAATGCAGCCTATCCATTTACTAGAGATTGATGACATCACTGAGAATGCAGCCTATCCATTCACTAGAGACCGGTGACATCACTGAGAATTCATGTGCATTATAACAAAAATACGTACCCAACATTATTGCCATATCAATTTACAGATCCACCTTTCCTCCTCCTCCTAAAAATATTCTCCATTCTAAGCTGCTGTAAAACAAAACCCCTTCCATGTAGTTTACAGGATTGGACTAGATCTGTCACTGGGCAGAACAACAGACGGCTCAATCATGCAGTAAATGGCGATTTCTTTTACAATTGCTACAGTTGCAGTTTTACAGTTGCCCCCCCCCCCCCCCCCACCACCACACACAGAGTTCAGGCAGATACAATGGCCATGCCAAAATCTGAATCCATCCTCCGATGACCTGTAACAATTTAGTAAATGAAGGTATAAACCATAAACTTTATATACATTTTATATTATCACACATTGCCAAGTGGGAAAAGCGGTCATTATTTCCTTTCGATTTGTGCAGGCGTCTCCGGCGACCCAGAAAGAATCGCACTTTTTTCTATAAATTACTGTCAGCGGCATTTGTTGGGTTCTCAGGCAGCCGCTAACGAGAACCTGTTCTCACACCAACCCATCGAATCCTGCCCCGTGTTACTTAGCAAAGATCGCGGCTCCGGTTTCTCCTCCAGAAGTGTTTACATTAAACAAGTGCGCTGCACGCCGCGATGACGGCCCAGGCGTTAAAATTTATAGACAAGGCTGGATAAGACGCAATTAAACCCATAGGTGACGGCACAAAAGACAAAACCAAAATAAATAAATAAATAAATAAAACATTGTTGCTTTAAGACTATATTCACACCCGAGCGCAGTGTCTTTAGACAATTTTCCCGCCGTTTTTTTTTTTTTTGCATGTTTTTATGCTAAATTTGATGCGTTTGCATGTTTTTTTTTATGCAGAGTTTTTGAGCTTTGCCATCTTTTTTTTTTTTTTTTATTAGCCAATAGAGGAAAGTATCATCTGTGTTTCAGCTTTTTTTTAGCTTTTGTTTCTCTTTTTATTATTACTATTATTCTTCATGTATTGTTTTTAATTTTTTGTTAGGGTTATTAGTAAAGCGGAGCTCCGCCGAAAAAAGAAGCGCCGCTTGTTTGCTCCCCCCCCCCCCTTCGCTGCCATATGTGGCACCTTTTAGGGGGAGCGGGTACCTGTTTTTGACAAGTAACCATCTCCATAGAAGTTAGAAACCCCCGCCTCCTCCTTCCACTGCCAGGAGCTCCGCTTTAAGGTTAGGTTATGGATGAGATTAGAGTTTAGAGATAGGATTATTTCTTTTTTGTTAAGGTTAGGGTGTTACTACTACTACCACTACTACTAAGTAAATGTAAAATAAATAAAAATGATAAATACAATAAATGAATACCATGTAATAATAACTAAATAATTAACTCCTAACCTTAAAGAGGAACTGCAGTCTGCTCACATAATTTGTAATAAAAAACATCTTTGCCATTCTGAAGCTTCCCTCCAATCACTTTGCATAATTTTTTATATATACTGCGATTCTGTACTTGCCAAATATGCAGCAGAAATCTCCCTCCACTGAGTCTGGCTGCAGCCATTTTAACTGTGGGCAGCTGAAGCTGCTGCCTGTTCACTTCCTGGATTTACACAGAGGCAGGCCTCCAGCTCTGCAGCACTCATTGGCCCTCTTATGACTCATCCCCCCCTCCTTTCCTGGCAAACTCTCACGAGAGTGTGAGAGAGAGAGAGATGTGCATGATGTCCTAAGCCTAGGCTAATGACCGGACAAGAAACAGGAAATGGGCTGTATAAGGGATTTACTGGCAGAAAAAAAAATGTTTTACTATCCAAAGTTAAAACAACAACAACAACAACAAGGGCAGAAGATTTAATAGATGGAAAGTTGAAACAATTACTGAAGTTCCGCTTTAACCCCTAACCCTTAAATAAAAAAAAAAATTAAAAAAAGAGGAAGAATAAAATAACTAATCCTAACACAAAATAAATGATTAAATTAAATGATTATTATTGGTATTATTAATTTTTTTTTGTGCAGAGATCTTTTGTTGTTGGGGTAGATCTGTTGTTGCTGGGGGGAGGGGGTTTATTTTATTGCCTTTTTAGTTATCAATAACAAAGTTCCATACAGATCAATTAGCATCACAAACTGTTACCTGGTTTTGTATTCTCTAAAACAGGTGGTGCTTGTCGGTGGGTAGGGGGTGGAGCCAAAGGATGGTGCTCAGAGGTGGGTAGGGGGTGGAGCCCAAGGATGGTGCTCAGAGGTGGAGCCAAAGGATTGTGCTCAGAGGTGGGTAGGGGGTGGAGCCCAAGGATGGTGCTCAGAGGTGGAGCCAAAGGATTGTGCTCAGAGGTGGGTAGGGGGTGGAGACAAAAGGATGACTTGGAAGGGGGAGGGGGTGGGGCTTAGTTCCTGTGCCTCTTTTCTGAGAAAAAAAACCCTAGCGCTAGGCTTTAAGTTAAAATTCAATCTATAAAAATAATTCACATCACACAAGAAAATACAAATCAAATCTTTTATCTTCTTGGCCCCAAACTTTTAGGCTACTTTCACACTGAGGCGCTTTGCAGGCGCTATAGCGCTAAAAATAGCGCCTGCAAAGCGCCCTGAAAGAGCCGCTCAATTCACTCCAATGTGAAAGCCCCCGAGGGCTTTCACACTGGAGCGGTGCACTTGCAGAACGGTCAAAAAAGTCCCGCAAGCCGCATCTTTGCAGTGCTATAGGAGCGGCGTATTCACCGTTCCTAAAGCGCCCCTTCCCATTGAAAACAGTAGGGCAGTGCCGCAAACCTGCCGGCAAAGCGCCGCTGCAGGGGCATTTTGCGGGCGGTTTTAGCCCTTTTTTTGGGCCGCTAGCGGCCGAATAGCGCCGCTAAAACGATGGTAAAGCGGCGCTAAATATAGCGCCGCTTTACCGCTGACGCCCGCCCCAGTCTGAAAGCAGCCATAGGGTAACTCCACTTTAGTGGGAAAAAAAAATATATCATATACAATTGCTACAACAAGTCATATTGTAATTGAATGGTATTAATAAACGACCTTTCCATTTCAATCTGCAGCCTCTGTAATTTTTTCTAAAATGCAATACAAAATTGGCAATCTGTACAGAACACCCCCCAGAAATGTAATTTCCTGCTTGTGTGATTGGCTCACTGATTTTCTCAGAAGTCAGATTTTGGACATCCCCTGCAACACAAATGTCATTTTTGCTGATATACTCTCAAAGGGAAATTGTGTCTAAAAGGGATGCAAACCCTGCCACTTTCCTCATTAGAGCCCTGCAGGTGCAGCAGTTGACAGACAATTATGAAAGCACTTCTATACAGGTTCACTCATGGAGACAGACAGCTCCTGGCTCTTTCGGTGCTCGAGTGCCCCCTCTGAGAGCCGCATTCCATGGGGGCACCCCTGCGGGTGCGCTCCCCGAGTCCTGTTGCTGCGTCCATTGACACAGACAGCAGGACTCGGCCTAGGCCCCCGCCTCCCGTGTAACTGGATTTGTATGACAGCAGTGGGAGCCAATGGCCAATGAGGACCCGAGACAGCGGCTGGAGCTGCTGTGCTCATCCCCGTCGCTGGAAAGATCGGGTTCAGGCAAGAAAAAGGGGGTTCTGGGGGGGGCTGCAGCACAGAAGGTTTTTCACCTTAATGCATAGATTGCATTAAGGTGAAAAACCATGAGGGTGTACAGCTCCTTGAAGTTGATCACTTTCGTATGACAATGACTGTCGCTTTAAAAAAAAGAATAGAATACGGAGAGATAAGAACTAATTTTGATGCAACAAAAGTAAAAATTTTAGCAACTTTTGAGAAAAACTGGCTGAGAAAAAAAATTAAATTTGCAGCAACATCGATCCCCCCCCCCCCCCCCCCGACAATTGTCTCTATCTTATCTACAGAATCCAGGGCTGGGGGCTGCTGCGACCCTCGCCTGCCAAGCGTGCCGGATTTGGGATGTCACCCGCAGGTCAGCCTGTACACTACGGCAGCCCGCAGGACATCGATCCGCCACTTCAATCTCCAAACCGGATTGTCTCACTCACTTGAGAAAAACCATCGCATTAAAAAAGGCGGAACAATAGCAAGGAGCTCCTTAATTCCGTAATCTCATTCCAAATCCTTTCGCCTGTTGCCCGTCCTTTTAGGCCTGAAATGGCAATCCTCTCGCGGTAATCACGGCGCTAATTGGTGCCAGGGAAACCAGCGCTGTTCAGTTCTGTACGCCCAGGCGGCTTTTCGGCGGAGGTAAGAGGTTTGAACTCCGCACAGCCGCCGTTGCTCCTAACGCTTAGGTCTCAATTTTGATATAAAAATCCAATTTATACACCATGACGCTGAAATGAGAAAATATTCCTTCCTGGTCCCCTGAGGCGATCGAATATTCCTCGCATCAACAATTCTCTGACGTTATTGGTGATAAATAATTTATATTCAGTTATATTTGGTGCATTTAGAAATATCCGGCCCTTTGATAAACAAACAATCTACACAGTTGGCCAGAACCAACTCCCGAGGAAGTCTATTTCACGTTCTCAAAAAGCCCTTACTGTAAAGAAGCCTTTCCCTATGCACACGCTGAACCTCTTTTCCACCAGGACTTGTCTAACCCAGGGAGATTCCAAACTATGGCCCGCTACAAGATTTTTGTCTGGACCCCAGCTAGGGTCAGTGACCTAAAGAAAAACAAATAATACCTCTAGCGGGATTTTTAGGGCAATGAAGACAAAAATATTGCTAAAATCAATTTATTTATACAACATTAAAATGTAGGTTACAAAGTTATCCAGAAAATCATGTGACTAAATGGTCATGAAACAATGAATGAGTAGAATGGCTGCCAAAACATATGGCGATTTTAACAAAGCCTCCAATACACAATTAGATGCAGAAATTTGACTATATATATAAAAAAAATATATTGAAAGAAGATGTGATGTATCCCACTACCCAGTGTGGTCACTCAAGATGGCCACCCTGGTGTGTGGTAGTGGAATTCCAACGCGTTTCAACGTTTAGATCCTAATGATACAAGTCTTCTTCAGGGAAATACATCACAATCTAAAAAAACCAAAAAACAAAAAACTATTATGAACTGTACAATGACCACCATACATATCCCCTGCAAAGGCTGTATTCCCATGTGACTCACGCTCTCCCAGGACAGCTCGGAGGGGGGCTGCATGCCAGAAGACCGGGAACACCCCTCGTCAGAGAAGGCCCAGACCGTCCTAATACTCTACAAGGCGACTGGATGTAGATAAACGATCCAAAAGTTTGGCGTCCTTAGCCTCAAAAAAGTTTTGAAGGCTATCTATAATGGGGCAGAAAATATATAGAACTAAATACTGAGTGTGGACAAGCCCCCCAATGCATCTAGTGGGGAAAAAAGGTGATAAATAATATCCCTTAAGTTCTAAGTGTGGGGTGCCCAAACCTAAAAGGGATGGGGGGTCCCAGATATAAGTGGTAAGGCACACTTACTATGAGATGAATGGCTGATGGTTACAAGGAGAGCCGGGTGAGGGTATGCCGTGGTGTTCAGAGGTTTAAGCCTGTCCCATGTGTCTGGATGAGTGTCCAGTGAAGAGTGGCGCCATTTGCCGTCTTTGGCGTCCTATATGTGGTGTGTATTAGTAAGTGGGCGGAGCCCCAACGCCGCGCTGGCCAATGGCGCGGTTTGTGGGGCGGAGACCCAGCGCCGCGCTAGCCAATAGCGCGGCTAGTGGAGGTCGTTGCTGTCAGAGGCACTCAGCGTAAGGACGCCGAGTGCTACCTAGGCAACCCGCTCCACTACAGGGGTCTGCGCATGCGCGACCTGTCGGCGCGCCTTACGTCAAGCAAGGAGGGTAGAGGTGACGCTGATGCGCGTTCGCGGCCATCTTGGAAATGGGCACTGCCCCTAGAAAGTAATCTCGTGATGGCTAAAGATACAGGGATAAAGCTGCATCAGTGGTGGATGCAGCCGAACCCGCGGATCCCCCGATGGTATCCCAAGGCAACTCCCTTCATGGTCTAATAGACCGGGTGGGGGAGAGAGCCAGGGGGGGAGGGGGGGAAAAGGAGCGGGGGAAGGGGGATACAAGTGGATAAAGTGAAATTGAAAATCAAAAAAGTATTAAGGGATGTATATTAAATCCCTCCTGGCTGAAATAAAAACCACACTAATTCCCCCCCGAGGGAAAGAGTAACCGATCCCAGGGAGGGGGAGAAGGGCTAATAACCACCGACACAGGGATTCCCGCCTAGCAGTGTTGCATGGCCGGGTAAGGAGGGCCCCACAGCTGAAGGGAGCTGTGTGGCCCCCCCTGTGTCGGGTAGGTATAGGGCCAGCCTGGATATCTCCGAGAGAAGGGTGGTAGGTCCCAAGTCTCCGCACGCCCAGCCCCCCCAAAAAAAAAGGGGGAGCAGCGCCCGCGGGAGCGACAATCCAGGGGAAACAGCAAAAAAATCATCATTGCAGTGATGACGGGTGGGAACGATGGTAGAGCATTCCAGTTCAAATTATATGTATAATAGAGATTACATAAACAAAAAATTATTATTATTATTAATACACATAAAAAAATTTTCCCCAAGGGGTGGGGGTTATAACATATATAGACCCCAACCCAACTATGGTAATTCTTCAGCTTAGTAAGCTTTAGAGAAAAAGTAAGTAACCCCCAAAAAAGGCTAAAAAATCTTCAGAGCATGTCCAACCACCATCTCGTGAGTCAAGTGTGTGGTGGAAAGAGGAAAGAAAGGGGAGAAAGGGGAAGAGGGGGGAGGGGGACATGGGGGAATGTGTTGGAGATTCCAGAATCCATGGAAGGAGGGAAACAAGGTAGAGGGAAACATAACTAGATGTGCCTAGCAAGGGGGGGAAGGCATACCCCTAGTCAGTTTTGCCCGATCTAAAGCCCTCTAGGAAGGGCCTGTAGCTTTCTGTCTCATTAAGTCCTGGGGGGGTGGTGGCCTTAAGGCGTCTAATCCAGCGCATCTCGCGCTGGAGTAGTGCCTTGTTCCAGTCACCCCCCCTGGTGGGTATATGCAGTCTATCTAATACAGTGAAATTGACCTTTGGCATCCTATATCCATGATGTTTTGCTACATGCCTACCTAACGACAAATAGAGGTTGCCGATGCTCATGCTATGGACATGCTTCTCAACCCTTTTAGCGAATTCCTGTCGGGTTTTCCCCACATAAAACGCCCCGCACTGACATTGCATCAGGTAGACTACTCCACGCGTTTTACAATTCGCGAAGTGTCGTAGTTGGAAGTCTTCCCCATTGGGTAATGTGATTGTGGTTCTCCTACCTATAACTCCACATTGGGCACATGCTCCGCAGGGATAAGTGCCCCAGGTTTTGCAGGGGTCCGTTCGTGCACTTCCTTTATACTCGCTCTGGGTGAGCATATTTCCTATCGAACCTGATTTGGTGTAGGTGATTTGAGGTCTTGAAGTAACCAGACCACTTAAGGTGGGATCTTCTGTAAGAATGGACCAGTATTTGGAGATAATTTTTCTGATTTGTTGATGTTCGTTAGAGAATTTCATAATAATTCTAGTTGGATTATCTTCCTTCATCGAGTTTTTCTTTTTGAAGATTAGATTTCGTCTGTCCATATTCTTAACGCGATTGAACGCTTTCTTGAGGGCTGTTTTGGTGTATCCTCTTTCTTTGAGTCTGGTAGTCAGTTTGTTGGATTCCTGCTGGAAGTTTTCATATGTACTACAATTTCTCTTAAGTCTTAAGAATTGACTAAAAGGAATGGATTTCTTTAATGGCTCAGGATGGAAACTGTCCGCGTGTAGCAGGGTATTCCCCGCTGTCTCTTTTCTGTACAGGTTGCTCTGGAGTACTGCTGTTTGATCTTTGGAAATGGTGATATCCAGGAAGTTGACCTCCCTGGAGTCATAGTTCATGGTAAAAAAGAGATTGAAGCTATTTGCGTTCATGGAACTCAGGCATTCCTTGAGTCTGTCTTCTGAGCCATCCCAAATAATGAAAATATCGTCTATGTACCTCTGCCACAAAAGTATGTGGTCAGAGTACACAGACGATTCCTCTCCCAGCAGGAAGGTCTTCTCCCACTCCCCCAGGTACAGGTTGGCGTATGAGGGAGCACAACATGTCCCCATAGCCACTCCCTGCACCTGGAGGTAGTGGGAGCCCTCAAACAGAAACACATTGTGTTTCAAAATGAATTCAAGCATTGCAAGTATGAAGGCGTTGAACTTCCAATCGGTGGTTGCTCTTTGACTCAGCACCCGTTTGACCACTGCTACTCCAGCATCATGTGGAATGCTGTTATAAAGACATTCCACATCGACAGTAACTAGGAGAGCATGATCGGGGATAGTCAAATTATCAATGATCTGTAACATATGGATCGTATCCTTGGTGTAAGAGGGTAGATCCATAACGTGGGGTCTAAGATGGTGATCTATAACCTGGCTGATGCCTTCCGTGATTGACCCATTACCTGAAATAATGGGTCTTCCTGGTGGATCTTCTAATCTTTTATGCACCTTAGGTAGGGCATAGAAGGTGGGTATCCGGGGATGTTGTGTTCGTATAAACTCCCACATTTCTTTGTTAATGGCCCCTTCATTGAAGGATTCATCCGCCAGGTGGTAGAATTCCTGATTATATCTCTCAACTGTTGCTGGGGAAATTCTTTTGTAGCATCGGGTGTTGTTAAGGATTTTGAGACACATTTTGACGTAATTTTCATTGTCCATTAGGACAATATTCCCCCCTTTGTCCGATGCTTTAATTGTGATGTTCATGTCGTTCTTTAGGGTGTTGAGAGCATGTCGCAGTTCTGGATTAAGATTATTTTTGATTCTTTGTCTATCTAGTTTTTCAATATCTTTGGTTGTCTGTTTAACAAAAAGCGCTATTGCTGGATTAAGGTTGAGCGGAGGAAATTTATGTGATTTTCTTTTGAATTTTTTATCCTTTTCCGTGTTGTGTTCAGTGAATTCATCTTCAAAATCTTCGTCGTTGCCCCCTCCTTCTTCCAGTTCTTCCCAGAAATTCTCGGCTGCATTGCTTTCTTGTAATAAAATATTTAAATCTCTAAGAGCCTTGAAATCCGCTGTTTTTAGATTTGGCGCTATTTCCGGTTGTGTGGCTTTTTGTTTTGTGTAGAGACTTTTTAATAGTAATTTCCGGGCAAATAGATGAATATCCTTGGTTGTTTCGAAGGTGTCCATACTTTGGTTAGGACAGAAGGAGAGGCCTAGTGATAACACTTTCTGCTCCTCGTTGGTAAGTATATGCGAGGAGAGATTGATAACATTTAGCTCTTTGGAGTCTGTTGGTCCGTGGCCATCATCAGAAGTTGCGTGAGGGGCATAGGGCTTGGAAGTGGTGCTGTGTTCCGGTCTAAAAAACTATCCAACTGGGTTTGTTGTGTTTTGGGGATGGCTCCTTGGTCTTTCCGGTTTGTCTTTCCTAGATTGGGTAGGGGGCCTCGTGTATTACCTTGCGTTGAGTTTTTTTGCGTGGTTGATTTATTACTTGATTGTAATTCCCTTCTTTCCTGCTCCATATTGCGTTTTTTATGGGATTGTTTAATCTCACCTTCAGTTTCGTGTTGTCTTCCCAGGGGTCCCTTTCTTTTGCCCCTGAATTGACCAGCATGTGATGATGCTGAGGAGGAGGAATTTGATGGTGTGTCTGATAAATAATCATTGGATAGGTTTTCATTTTCTTGATATGGAGTTCTTCTTTTTCTATTTCTTTGATGCTTGGTGTTGGCTGTATTCCATTTGTATGCCCTGCCCTCTCTAAATGCATTTTTGTCTCTCCAGTACTTTTTTTCTTTTTTAATAAGAATATTTTTGCCGAAGTTTTCCAGGTGTTCTTTGAGTTTTTTCTCATATGATGCATATTCCTCATGCGTTTTTAGTGGGGTAAGGCGATCATATATTGTTTTGATTTCCGTATTCATGCTGTCTAGTTGTTGTCGGTATTCATTCTGGAGTAATAGCATTAGATTCATCGAGCAGTCATTGAGTTTGCTTTCCCAAATCTTTTTTAATTCTTTGGATATATTTTCTAGGATGGGAAATATTTGTATCCGGAGTCCAATCGGATTAATTCCTTCTTTGATGTATCTGCCCAAGGATTCAATATGCCAATGTAAGGCTGATTTCTTCTCCAAAATTTTGGTTAAACTTGAAAAGAGTGAGGACAAATCCGAAGAGACTTGTTCCCTCCCTTCATAGCTCCTCTGGATGTTGGCCATGAACTCCTCCCACTCTCCTCCCTGAAGATCCCCCATAGTGACCCACAGCGGATATGGACAATACTGAAAGATTAAAGAATAAATGGAGTCGGAGAGCGATTTGGCTCTCTTAACTGTAGGATCACCAATCTCCCTAGAAGATATGTAGGGAACGAGGAGTGAATTCCTATATTACAAGTAGTAATTAGATATAATGCCTTTTATGTGAGGGTCCACATCCAATCACCTTGGTCATTAACGAGGTATGGGTGTATTATCCACCCTAATTAATGGTTTGGGTAAATATGACCTCGGTGGTATGGATGTGTCATTGCCATCATCCCATGTGAATCTAAAGAAAAACAAATAATACCTCTAGCGGGATTTTTAGGGCAATGAAGACAAAAATATTGCTAAAATCAATTTATTTATACAACATTAAAATGTAGGTTACAAAGTTATCCAGAAAATCATGTGACTAAATGGTCATGAAACAATGAATGAGTAGAATGGCTGCCAAAACATATGGCGATTTTAACAAAGCCTCCAATACACAATTAGATGCAGAAATTTGACTATATATATAAAAAAAATATATTGAAAGAAGATGTGATGTATCCCACTACCCAGTGTGGTCACTCAAGATGGCCACCCTGGTGTGTGGTAGTGGAATTCCAACGCGTTTCAACGTTTAGATCCTAATGATACAAGTCTTCTTCAGGGAAATACATCACAATCTAAAAAAACCAAAAAACAAAAAACTATTATGAACTGTACAATGACCACCATACATATCCCCTGCAAAGGCTGTATTCCCATGTGACTCACGCTCTCCCAGGACAGCTCGGAGGGGGGCTGCATGCCAGAAGACCGGGAACACCCCTCGTCAGAGAAGGCCCAGACCGTCCTAATACTCTACAAGGCGACTGGATGTAGATAAACGATCCAAAAGTTCGGCGTCCTTAGCCTCAAAAAAGTTTTGAAGGCTATCTATAATGGGGCAGAAAATATATAGAACTAAATACTGAGTGTGGACAAGCCCCCCAATGCATCTAGTGGGGAAAAAAGGTGATAAATAATATCCCTTAAGTTCTAAGTGTGGGGTGCCCAAACCTAAAAGGGATGGGGGGTCCCAGATATAAGTGGTAAGGCACACTTACTATGAGATGAATGGCTGATGGTTACAAGGAGAGCCGGGTGAGGGTATGCCGTGGTGTTCAGAGGTTTAAGCCTGTCCCATGTGTCTGGATGAGTGTCCAGTGAAGAGTGGCGCCATTTGCCGTCTTTGGCGTCCTATATGTGGTGTGTATTAGTAAGTGGGCGGAGCCCCAACGCCGCGCTGGCCAATGGCGCGGTTTGTGGGGCGGAGACCCAGCGCCGCGCTAGCCAATAGCGCGGCTAGTGGAGGTCGTTGCTGTCAGAGGCACTCAGCGTAAGGACGCCGAGTGCTACCTAGGCAACCCGCTCCACTACAGGGGTCTGCGCATGCGCGACCTGTCGGCGCGCCTTACGTCAAGCAAGGAGGGTAGAGGTGACGCTGATGCGCGTTCGCGGCCATCTTGGAAATGGGCACTGCCCCTAGAAAGTAATCTCGTGATGGCTAAAGATACAGGGATAAAGCTGCATCAGTGGTGGATGCAGCCGAACCCGCGGATCCCCCGATGGTATCCCAAGGCAACTCCCTTCATGGTCTAATAGACCGGGTGGGGGAGAGAGCCAGGGGGGAGGGGGGGAAAAGGAGCGGGGGAAGGGGGATACAAGTGGATAAAGTGAAATTGAAAATCAAAAAAGTATTAAGGGATGTATATTAAATCCCTCCTGGCTGAAATAAAAATAAAAATAAAAACCACAGTGACCTATGCTCAATGATTGAGGATTAAAGGTCAGCAGAGTCTGCCTATGGTTCTTTGCTTGTGATGTGAGGTAGGGGACTCTGAAAGGAGACCCTCATGTAAGTGGTGATTCATTCCCTCCACACTCCTCTCCTGTACATATTGCCCACTGTCATACCCTCCACACTCCTCTCCTGTACATACTGCCAACTATCATACCCTTCACACTCCTCTCCTGTACAAATTGCCATACCGTCCACACTCCTCTCCTGTACATACTGCCCACTGTCATACCCCCCACATTACTCTCCTGTACATACTGCCCTGTCATACCCTCCATACTCCTCTCCTGTACATATTGCCATACCATCCACACTCCTCTCCTGTACATTCAGCTCACTGTCATACCCTCCACACTCCTTTTCTGTACATACTGCCCACTGTCATACCCCCCCACACTCCTCTCCTGTACATGCTGCCCACTGTCATACCCCCCACATTCCTCTCCTGTACATACTGCCCACTGTCATACCCTCCATACTCCTCTCCTGTACATATTGCTATACCCTCTACACTCCTCTCCTGTACATTCTGCCCTCTGTCATACCCTCCACACTCCTCTCCTTACATATTGCCCACTGTCATACCCTTCACACTCCTCTCCTGTACAAATTGCCATACCGTCCACAATCCTCTCCTGTACATTCTGGCCTCTGTCATACCCTCCACACTCCTCCCCTTACATATTGCCCACTGTCATACCCCCCACATGCCTCTCCTGTACATACTGCCCACTGTCATACCCCCCACATTCCTCTCCTGTACATACTGCCCACTGTCATACCCCCCACATGCCTCTCCTGTACATACTGCCCACTGTCATACCCCCCACATTCCTCTCCTGTACGTACTGCCCACTTTCATACCCCTCATACTCCTCTCCTGTACATACCGATGGCGCTGCCCCCCCCCCCCCCCCCTGCCATGCCATCTGCACTCCTCTATTGCACATTTTACCTACTAAGAGTTCTTCAACCCTGCCACTCTGGAATGGGCACACGTTTGACGGTCCATTTAAAAACGTATCTATTATCTACAACAGAGGTGTATACGTGGTCAGAATCTCAGTCACATTTGGAAACAATTTTGTTTGGCAAGTTCACTTTTTTTTTTTGATCCTTTATTTAATTGACACAATAACAAATATTTTTCAACCTGTCGCTTTCCATTCAATTTGAGCTCAAAAAGAGAAGAAGAGAAAAAAAAAAAGAAAGAAAAAAAATAAAAATAAAAAAAAATAAAAAAAAAAAGGAAAAGAAAAGCCATTTGCAGAAAACAATTAAAAAAAAGCCGACACATAGTTACATTTTGTAAATAAATACACCTATAAAATCTAAACAATGAAGGTGTCAGATGATCAGACTGAAAGATGAAAGTGATAATAAGACCCGTCGTGTGGAAATGAACGGCAGGGTTCAGGCAGTTTACTGACACGCGAGCAAGGAGCTGACGCTTCAATTTACAGGGAACAAGCCATCGCAGACGTCTCTTCCGAGTCCTAAAAAGCGGAGCTGATCTATTTTTACTCGCCGTCAGATTTTGCCTCTCGAGCATTTTGTCCGGGCTTTTTGTGATTATCCCCAATTTGACGTTTTCTTCCTGAAGCTATCTGACCTCAAGTTGTCATCTCGCATAATTCACGCCGCCGATGATTTTCAGACAAAAGCAGGTATACATCTCCGAAAAGAGAGAGAGAGAAAAAAAAAAAAAAGGATGCCAGCCATCGGGAGTCGCAACGCGGGGGTTACCGGTCGCCATGGCAACTGTGTAGTTATACGTGCTAATGGTCTGTCCTTTTGCCAGGCAACTAACTGCCGTGTGATGCAAGTGCACCTGTCTCCGCTATGGGTTGCCATGGAGACGATCCAGTTGCCATGGCGCCCAACACGCTAATCGCCTTGCGAGGGCAGACTTACGGCAGTCTTCCCCCTGAAAGCCAGCTGTTCTCCGCGCAGATTGATTGTCTGGGCATGTGATGGAATGCTCTTCGTTGGAGACGGCAAGAAACTTCATTAAATGTTCTTTCGGGAGGGAAGAGCTAGAGGGAAAAAAAAAAAAAAAGGGAACGTGCCACGCTCCGTCTCGCAGAACGAAATATTAGACTTGCAAAACGATCTGCGAGTCTCCGAAATCTTGTTATGAAGTCGTAAAGCGGCGCGGAATCCACGCACGTCCCAAAACTGATAATTCGCCCCAAAATTGGGAGGGACGGCGGCTCCGCTGAGCGCAGGATATTAAACTTGTTCCATGGAGCGCATTCCTGCTGAGCGAGCTAGAAGTATTTTAAAAATATATAATAATTTATGGCGCGGCTTGTTATACAGAAAATACGGAAGATTTGGATATTCCCAGCGGGAATGACAGCAATAGTTTTTATATCTCTTACATTATTTTTTTATATATAAAAGAACTATCATTAACAGTACGTGTGCATATATATATCTCTATATTAGAGAGAAATATCTATATATAATCTCTCTCTCTATATATATATCTATCTATCTCAGAGATAGATCTATCTCTGAGAGATTATATATATATATATATATATATATATATATATATATATATATATATAGATAGATATATAGATATATAGATATAAGAGAGAGAGAGAGAGAGAGAGAGAATATATATATATATATATATATATATATATATATATATATATATTTCAGGGACGTGCAGTCAAGGAGAGGCACTTGTCATGAACATAAAAAAAAAAAAAAAAAAAAAAAAAAAAAATCGAGCTTTGGAGGGTCGTAGGTAGCTGAAGTCCTACCCCACCACTGGTAAAAAAAAATTGGGGCTCCTACAACCTATAGTTATGGGAGATACGGGGCTCCTTGCACAGCCTGTCAGAAGCTACATGCAGAGCGGTCAGTTTAAACACAAGCCGACACACTCTGTTTGCAGCAGACTGAGAGGATGAGCTCCCAGTGCCTCTCCTCACTTCTTGTCACTGAGCTCAATGGACAGCTTGGAGTCTTGGACCAATAGTAAATCACCATTAGACCCAGCTGTCCAATAAAAATGCTGCAGTGGAGGCACGCCTCTCACTGCAGTGTCATAGGAGGGGGCGTGTGTCTAAAAGACAAATGTTCCCTTCCAGCCCAGCCCTCTTGACTACAAGGACAAAACATGGGATTGTGGGTAAATCTTATACCCATAAACACATGTTTTTCGCACACAGTTAAGAGTGGGAATGAGAATCTGCTGCTGCTGAAAAGGTACAAGCTAAATCAAATATTTATATGCTACACGTTATGAGATAATAATTTATTATTTATCTATTTACTGTGAAATTACTGGTTGGAAGTTATAACTTCAAACTTCAGTAATTTGTCCGTTAAGCCACCTGCTTGAGTATAGATTTTGAGAAAATAGTAAATTACCTTAAAAACAATATATAATAATTATTTGTATATTACTTACTTATGGTAATTAACCCCTTGCCACCCAGGCCAATTCTGACACTTCTCTCCTACATGTAAAAATCATAACTTTTTTGCTAGAAAATTACTCAGAACCCCCAAACATATATATATATATATATATCTTTAGCAGATACCCTAGGGAATAAAATGGTGATCGTTGCAACTTTTTATGTTACGCTGTCTTTGTGCAACAATTTTTTAAACGCAATTTTTTTGGAAAAAACTGTCTCATAAATATTAAAAAAAAAACCCAAAATACTAAAGAAAACCCATTTTTTTGTGTATAATGTGAAAGATGATGTTATACCAAGTAAATAGATACCCAACATGTCACGCTTTAAAATTGCGCAGACTTGTGGAATGGCGCCAAACTTCAGTCCTTAATCTCCATAGGCGACGCTTTTTTTTTTTTTTTTTTTTTTTTTTACAGATTACATGCTTAGAGTTACAGAGGAGGTCTAGTGCTAGAATTATTGCTCTCGCTCTATCGATCGCGGCGTATGTAACCTGTGTGTATCTGGCTCTGATACTAGCCAATGCCTCACCAGTCACTGACCTCACCGCACGTCCCTGATATATTTTACTTTTCTGTCCCCTATGGAACTAAATACATGTAGTACTTTGCTCCAAGTTGCTAGGTGCTTCCCTAGCTATGAGCCCCGACCTGCCCTCCTGCTGCAGCCGATCCGACAACAGCTAGGAAGGAGATGGATTCTGCAAAGCAGCAGCTTATCTCGGCTCTGAGCACATTCCCCAGACTAGCAGTGGCAAGAGGAATGCAAAGGCTGACAACTCCCACCCCCTCATTCCTCTTGCCTTATTTCATCTCGAGAAATCGATCAGTCAAAAGCTCAGGTAGGAGATGGATGCTGCATAACAGCAGTTTGTCTCAGCTCTGAGCACTACTCCTCCCATTGGCACCTATGATGGAACACTATTCCCCATATTGACACCTATGAAGGGGCACTATTCCTCCCACTGACATCAATGATGGAACATTATTCCTTCCACTGACACCAATGATTGAACATTATTCCTTCCACTGACACCAATGATTGAACATTATTCCTTCCACTGACACCAATGATGGAACATTATTCCTTCCACTGACACCAATGATTGAACATTATTCCTTCCACTGACACCAATGATGGAACACTATTCCTCCTATTGACACCAATGAAGGGACACTATTCTTCCCACCGATACCAATGATGGAACACTATTCCTTCCACTGACATCAATGATGGGGCACGATTATACTATTTAAAATCCAGTAATACCCTGCCTCACCCTGCTCTGCACATGCTCAGTTGCTTTTTATTGTTAGGCAATGAGCCGAATTTGTAGAGGCCAATCTGTTGACAGCCTAAAGATTTACCGCTGATCAGAGCCTCTGGGCTTCAGTAAAATGGCAGCATCCAGCAAGAAGAGATAGGAGCAATTGCTGGAGGCAATTTACAGCAACCTCGAATTTTGGTGGCATAGTTATTAAAGTGGAGTCCCCCCCCCCCCCAAGCAAAAAAGTCAGCAGCTACACATAGTGTACTAATAATAGGACACTTGCCTGTCCTGGAATCCAGCGATGCCGGCACCCCAGCCAATGTTTTCATCGGCTCTGGGGTGCTGCTGCCATTGCCTGTAAGGGAAACAGGCAGTAAAGCCTTGCAGCTTCACAGCCAGTTCCCTACCGCGCATACGCAAAGCGTATTGAGCTTTCTGAATGGCCCGGCAGTGGGGAAAGGAGGAGGGGGGGGGGCAAACTTCCAAGATCTCTCGGTAGTGGGGACGAGTACCTGTCAAAAACAGGTACCACCCCCCGAAAGGTGCCAAATGTGGCACCTGGGGGGGGGAGGGGATAAGGGGAGCTTCCACATTTGGGTGGAACTCTTCTTTATTGTGGAATGTATGTTCCTTGCTAAAGAACATTATTTTAATCAAGTTGTTATGGACAAAGTTCTGCTTTACGTTAATTGGATAAACATAAAAAAGTAATTTACAGTATAAACCTTATGCAAGATACAAAAGTCACAATAAAGAATAAAACAATTCATTCACAAATCCCATCATCAGGCACAAAACAATGCAGAGGTAGAAAAGGGTAACCCTAATCTGAAAACAGTAATAAAAGTAACAAAGATCATAGAGTAACACTGGAAGATCAAAAAACAATAGTAAAAGTAACAAAGACTATAGAGTAAGTCCCGGTTCACACTATTGCGACTTCTGATGCAACTTAAGCTGCACAGAATCACAAGACAAGGGAAACCTCGTTGTTACCAATGGTACCCTTTCTAATCAATGCAACTCAGCACAGTGCGATTTTGAAAAAAGGTTCCTGCTTTACTCTGATGCGATTTACAGTGCGATTTGGCCCCACAGAATACGCAAAGTTGCATCAAAGTGGCACGGTAAATCGCATCAAAGTCACATTGTAGTAGTGTGAACTGAGCCTTAAGCCGGCCACAGGTGGATTGAAATCCATCCAGTTCAGCAGGGACCAGCCAAATTTCGATCCATACTTGGCCTCTCTGACATTGTGGGAAATTTTTTGCAATCAGCAGCCAATAGGTGTTACAATCAGTGAATTCTGACAGCGGAGTGTCCCTGCTCTAAAAATATAATGGGGGTTATTTACTAAAACTGGAGTGAGCAAAATCTGGTGCAGCGCTGAATAGAAACCAATCAGCGTCCATTTGTGGCCATCTTAATACTAGAAGATCTAAAAGCAGTGATAAAAGTAACAGCGTAGCAAAGATCATAGGGTAACATTACAAAATATAAAAATAGTGATACAAGTAACATAGTTACATAAAAAAGACAAAAATCTATCTAGTTCAACCAAAAATATAAATAAATAAATAACAAAGTAGCAAAGATCACAGAGTAATAATTACAAGATCTAAAAATGGTGATAAAAGTAAGAAAGTAGCAGAGATCATAAAGTAATAATTACAAGATCTAAAAATAGTGATAAAAGTAGCAAAGATCATAGAGTAATAAAAGTGCTAATAATAGTGATAAAAGCAGCAAAGATCATAGAGTAATAATTACAAGATCTAAAAAAAGGGAAAAAAAAGGGGGAAAAAAAGTAAGAAAGTAGCAAAGATCATAGGAGTAATAATTACCAGATCTAAAAATAGTGATAAAAGTAAGAAAATAGCAAAGATCATAGGAGTAATAATTACAAGATCTAAAAATAGTGATAAAAGTAAGAAAGTAGCAATGATCAAAGAGTAATAAAAGTGCTAACAATAGTGATAAAAGTAGCAAAGATCATAGAGTAATAATTACAAGATCTAAAAAAAAAAAAGGGAAAAAAAAGTAAGAAAAGTAGCAAAGATCATAGGAGTAATAATTACCAGATCTAAAAATAGTGATAAAAGTAAGGAAGTAGCAAAGATCATAGGAGTAATAATTACCAGATCTAAAAATAGTGATAAAAGTAAGGAAGTAGCAAAGATCATAGGAGTAATAAAAGTGCCAACAATAGTGATAAAAGTAGCAAAGATCATAGAGTAATAATTACAAGATCTAAAAAAAAGGAAAAAAAAGTAAGAAAGTAGCAAAGATCATAGGAGTATTAAAAATGCTAACAATAGTGATAAAAGTAGCAAAGATCATAGAGTAATAATTACAAGATCTAAAAATAGTGATAAAAGTAAGAAAGTAGCATAGATCATAGAGTAATAATTCCAAGATCTAAAAAAAAAAAACCGTAACAAAGTAACAAAAGATCACAGAGTAATAACTACAAGATCTAAAAACAATAATAAAAGTAGCAAAGATCATAGAGCAGAGTTGCCTCCATAGCAAATTCTCCAAACAAACAAACACGGCGTAACCACAGCAAAACCGGTTTAACTGTTCAAACTGAACCGGTCGCCGCCATGGCAACGGCTGAACACAAATCTCCAGAGGCTGCTAGTCCAGCATGGAAGGGAGATGCATTGGATGGGATCAGACAAATTTTTTGGAACAAATCTCATAACTGGACATGGAAGCAGAAAAGAAAGCTGAGCAAAAACCGAGGCGGCTGTAGGTGAGTTTAAAATAATCGGTATATTAGTGTGTGACCCATACAGTGTCAAATCGCAGTAACGCACGGAGACGCCGAGCGATTGCCTTACCTTTGATATGCCTGAGGAGAGGTGGGAGGGGTGTTGAAGACGTGGGAGTAGGGATGGTAGGGGGTCTTTTTCAAGGCTTGGATCAGGTTCTGCCTGTATTCTGGGTCTATACACCACAAGGACCCTTTGCCGATACTCTGAAACACAAAGAAGAACACAATGCATTAGATATACAAACACCGCCATGAGTAAAGGGTCACCATACACGTTACAATCTGACCTTACAATCAACTCTGGATAGTTTGACTAGATCCTCATATTACGTAGTTTTGGTAGACCGAATAGATTTGTACCCAAGCAAGAAAGCCCATTCAAAACATTATGGTTGGTAGATTTAAAGGGTAACTCCACGTTCGTGGGAAAAAAATTCCAAAAAAACAAACACATTACATAGAATATACAATTACGACACAAGTCAAATTGTAATTGATTATTACCAATGACCTTTCCTTTTCAATTTGCAGCACTGTAATTTTCTGTAAAATGCAATATGGCGACCTGGAGGTGTTCTGTACACAGATAGTATACAGAACGCCCCCCCAGAAATGTAATTTCCTGCTTGTGTGATTGGCTCACTGATTTTTCCAGAAGTCTGCTCTAAGATACCAGTCAGATTTCAGGCATCCCCTGCAACAAAAATGTCATTTTTGATGAGAGATACCCCCAACAGGAAATCACGTCTAAAGGGATGCAGACCTTCACAATTTCCTCATTAGAGCCCTGCAGGCGCAGCAGCTGATTGATCATTATGAAACCACTCCTATTAGACTCACTCAGCACATGGACACAGACAAATAGCTATTTCCTCAGAATAAGAAAAAGGTTGGAATCTGCATCACAGTTTGTTAAAATCCCCGCAATGTGCATAGATCACCCAGAGGGGAGGGTTTTTTTTTTACTTAAGTGGAGTTACTCTATAAAAGAGGATTGTACAATCAAATTGTAACGTGCGTGATGAGCTTAAGAGTTCTTAATGACATGCTATATTAATCTGTAAATGTTTTAGGAATTGAATACAATGGAACAATGGAGGTAGTAGCGTGTGCAGCAGCAATATCAACTAACAGCTGCCTTCCAGCCTGATTCATGGAACACAAACAGCTGTGCAATTTTATGAAGAATTCCAATAGCTGCCACTTTAAGGACCCATTCACACCACTGCATTGTGCAGTGCCCCATCATTGGTGTCAGCGGGAGGAATAGTGCCTCATCATTGGTGTCAGCGGGAGGAATAGTGCCCCATCATTGGTGTCAGCGGAATAGTGCCCCATCATTGGTGTCAGTGGGAGGAATAGTGCCCCATCATTGGTGTCAGTGGGAGGAATAGTGCCCCATCATTGGTGTCATTGGGAGGAATAGTGCCCCATCATTGGTGTCATTGGGAGGAATAGTGCCCCATCATTGGTGTCATTGGGAGGAATAGTGCCCCATCATTGGTGTCATTGGGAGGAATAGTGCCCCCTCATTGGTGTCATTGGGAGGAGTAGTGCCCCATCATTGGTGTCATTGGGAGGAGTAGTGCCCCATCATTGGTGTCATTGGGAGGAGTAGTGCCCCATCATTGGTGTCATTGGGAGGACTAGTGCCCCATCATTGGTGTCATTGGGAGGAATAGTGCCCCATCATTGGTGTCATTGGGAGGAATAGTGCCCCATCATAGGTGTCATTGGGAGGAATAGTGCCCCCTCATTGGTGTCATTGGGAGGAGTAGTGCCCATCATTGGTGTCATTGGGAGGAGTAGTGCCCCATCATTGGTGTCATTGGGAGGAATAGTGCCCCATCATTGGTGTCATTGGGAGGAATAGTGCCCCATCATTGGTGTCATTGGGAGGAATAGTGCCCCATCATTGGTGTCATTGGGAGGAATAGTGCCCCATCATTGGTGTCATTGGGAGGAATAGTGCCCCATCATAGGTGTCATTGGGAGGAATAGTGCCCCCTCATTGGTGTCATTGGGAGGAGTAGTGCCCCATCATTGGTGTCATTGGGAGGAGTAGTGCCCCATCATTGGTGTCATTGGGAGGAATAGTGCCCCATCATTGGTGTCATTGGGAGGAATAGTGCCCCATCATTGGTGTCATTGGGAGGAATAGTGCCCCATCATTGGTGTCATTGGGAGGAGTAGTGCCCCCTCATTGGTGTCAGTGGGAGAAATAGTGCCCCCTCATTGGTTTCATTGGGAGGAGTAGTGCCCCATCATTGGTGTCAGCGGGAGGAATAGCCCCCCCCCCCCCCCATCATTGGTGTCAGTGGGTTGGATAATGTCATGCAAAGGGCTCCATCTGACCCATACATTTGGAAAGCCTGGATTTATACACATGGGCTCAAAAATACTAATTTAGTGCATTTTCTGCAGTAGATGATCTCAGGATTATCGCAGCTTAGGCAGGATTATGTCACAACCCCCTAAAAACCCCTCTCATCACAGATCTCCTCAAGTTCTCTGGAAGAGACCCTGCCTTGACCTTCCCTTCTCTGGAAGAGACCCTGCCTTGACCTCCCCTTCTCTGGAAGAGACCCTGCCTTGACCTCCCCTTCTCTGGAAGAGACCCTGCCTTGACCTTCCATTCTCTGGAAGAGACCCTTCCTTGACCTTCCCTTCTCTGGAAGAGACCCTGCCTTGACCTTCCCTTCTCTGGAAGAGACCCTTCCTTGACCTTCCATTCTCTGGAAGAGACCCTTCCTTGACCTTCCATTCTCTGGAAGAGACCCTGCCTTGACCTTCCCTTCTCTGGAAGAGACCCTGCCTTGACCTTCCCTTCTCTGGAAGAGACCCTGCCTTGACCTTCCCTTCTCTGGAAGAGACCCTTCCTTGACCTTCCCTTCTCTGGAAGAGACCCTTCCTTGACCTTCCATTCTCTGGAAGAGACCCTTCCTTGACCTTCCATTCTCTGGAAGAGACCCTTCTTTGACCTTCCATTCTCTGGAAGAGACCCTTCCTTGACCTTCCATTCTCTGGAAGAGACCCTTCCTTGACCTTCCATTCTCTGGAAGAGACCCTTCCTTGACCTTCCATTCTCTGGAAGAGACCCTTCCTTGACCTTCCATTCTCTGGGAGAGACCCTTCCTTGACCCTCCATTCTCTGGAAGAGACCCTTCCTTGACCTTCCATTCTCTGGAAGAGACCCTGCCTTGACCTTCCATTCTCTGGAAGAGAACCTTCCTTGACCTTCCATTCTCTGGAAGAGACCCTTCCTTGACCTTCCATTCTCTGGAAGAGACCCTTCCTTGACCTTCCATTCTCTGGAAGAGACCCTGCCTTGACCTTCCATTCTCTGGAATGACCTGAAATTTAAAAAAGGACTTTGGTAAACACTGCTCTCTAAATTGATTTTGAGGAAATTGCCAACTTGGATTCGTGAAAAGATGTGTTCAAATTTAGAACAGGTTTAAGTTCCATTCACACTTGTTCGAGTCCAATGTCATGCAATTTCTATTGCGACTCTGATGCCACTTTGGATGGGTGCAAATTGGATGTGACTTTTGGCTGTTGACTTTGGCTTTGAATGTTGCACTGATAACATTAGGATGCAACTTTTATACGACTTTTGAGAGTTTACATTGCAGTCTATGACACTCTAGTCTCACTAAAGTCGCGTACAAGTAGTGCAGGAATCTTTAAGTCACTGTGACTTTAAGTCGCATAGATTTGAATGGCTTCCATTGAAATAAATGGGCTGCGACTTGTCATGAGACTTTGTGTCCAAAGAGGAGCAGAGTCCTCCAGCAGAGCAGAGTATTTCAGGAGAGGAGAGTTAGATAAAGGAGCAGAGTCCTAAAAACACAAGCCAATGTAAGCTCTCAATATTTGATTTACTTTTCCTAAATGTTAATCTTCTGCAGAGATTTAAAAAAATCCAGCCATAAAAAAATAAAAACACACACAAAAAAAAAAAAACAGATTGGTCTGCAGCTCTCCAGCCACTGAAAAACAAACATGCCAGCATTGGCCGCTCCCGTTCTTCCATTCACGGTTGGCAGAGGTCCTCTAAGAGTCTTACTGGTGCAATGTGAAGCTGTGTTGCCGTCTGAGAGGATAATGGATCTAACCGGTCCTAATCTGCCAGAAATGTGGCCTATTTATTCTCAATATGTACAATGATTCGCTCTCAGCCTTTTGACGATGCCGTGAAGAGGCACTCCAGTTCAATTAGGGCTCTCCACAAGCCGCAGACCCCGAATAACAATCTCCCCGGCTGCCTACACACTCAAGTTAAGCGTCAGATAAATGATGTGAAAGTCTGCGGAAGCACATTCCCCCCCCCCCTAACCTCTGCGCTGATGAGGGGAGATGAGGGGGTTCGATGTGATGGAATGACGTAGTGTGGGGGACACTATGTCATTCCATCACATCGAACCCCCTCATCTTTCAGCCCTCTGGGGTAGAGAAAATAGTTTAGAACCCCCTGGGATCAAGTTAATGATAACTTATCATGGAGTGAAACTACATTTTGTCATTGATGATTTAGCAGATACTGGGGAGCTACCACAATGACAGAGGCAAGATATCCCCCCAAGAAAAAGTTATTTCTATTTCTTTACTAGTGCCCCCCTAAAAGTCTTCATTGAGCCATGAAATATGTTGGGGTAGGAGGAAGAGCATGAGATATCATGGAGAAAAAAAAATAAAAAAAAAAATGGGGAAAATCTTTATACACATTCTCCAAATCAATTAGCACTTGAAGAGAAGAGAAAAAAAGAAAATGAGAAACAAAAAAAAAAAAAGAAGAAGAAAAGAATACAAGAGACAGGACAAGAGAAAGAGAAGAAAATAAGAAGAGAAAAAGAAAAAGAGAAGAGGGAAAAAAGGAGAGATGAGAGAAGAGAAAAAAAAAGGAGAGATGAGAGAAGAAAAAGAAAAAAGGAGACATGAGAGAAGAGATCACAGAAGAGGAGAAAAGAAAAGAGACGAAGAAGAAGAGGAGAGGACAGGAGAATAGAAAAAAAAGAAGAGAAAAAAAAAAAAAGAACAAAAAAAAAGAGAAGACAGGACAAAACAAGGGAAGGGAAGAGAAAAGGGAAAAAATGAGGGAGGATAGAAGGAAGAAAAAGAGAGAAAAAGGAGAAGAAAAAAAAAAGAAGAAAAAAAAAAAAAGAAAGAAAATGGAGAAAAAAAAAAAAAAAAAGAAGAGAAAAGAAGAAAAGAGAAGAGAAGGGGAAAAAAAGAAAAGAAAAGGAAATGAACACAAGAGCAGACAGGGCAAGACAAGGGAAGAGAAAAGAAAAAAAAAAAAAAGAGAAAAAAAAGAGAGGATATAAGAAAAGGAAAGAGGAAAAAAAAGAGAAAGAAATGAACACAAGAGAAGACAGGATAAGACAAGGGAAGAGAAAAAAAGAGAAGAGGAAAAAAAAAGGAGGAGATCAGAGCAGAGAAAAAAAAAAGAAGAAGAAAAACACAAGAGAAGACAGGACAAGAGAAGAGAACATAAAAGGAAAAGGATAAATGAGAGAAGGAAAGAGTGAAGAACAGAAGGGAAGAAGGGAGAGAAGAAGAGAGAAGAGAAAAAAAATAAAAGAGAAAAAAAAAAAAAAGGAGAGAGGAGAGAGAAAAAAAAATAAATAAATAAAAGAAAAAAGGAGAACAGAAAAAAAAGAAAAGGAGGGGAAAAAAAAAAAAAGAAGAGGAGAAGAGAGCTATACACTGAAAATTCTCAGTCCATTTGATGACTTGAAGAACGACTTTCGAAAGTACTTCACAATTTTGTTTGCTTTTAACTTTGGAGTGAACGGACTTTCCCGAATGACAAACACTTTAGTAATTTGTTCATCTAAAAAAAAATAAACTGCATCCTTCTCTTTTGAATCTTCTTGGCACTGCGGTGAATGACGAATGTAAATTTGACTTTACTAACTGTTAGAAAATTGAGTGAACATTCATAAAACAAGTACTGTAGTGTAAATTCCACTGGTGTATGTTAGTGTATGGCCAGCTATAGAGAGAGAGATAAAGGAGACTGTAGACAGATGGATAGGTGATGGCTGATAAATAAAATAGAATGAATTCTGTATATAAAAAGGGAAATAAAAAAAAAAAAAAAAAAAGAGAATAAAGTGAAGAACAGAAAAGACAGGAACTCCAGCATGGCTAACCTGGGCTATACAGAGAACATTCCAATGGCAGTATCGATCGATCGCTGCACGGCACGCGCTCCAGCTGACCCCTAGGACAGAAGTCATTCAGATAAAGGTACTCCAAATTATTGACTTTCTATTAAAGGCGGAGCCATCAAATAGACTCCTGACCTCGCCTGTTCAATGTCTAGAATAGATCTCTGGAGACGGACAATTCCTGGATCGGAGAGTCAGGACTTGAGCAACGTTCGATTTCGAGGCATGCGATCATCCAACGGCCTTCAGCTTTAAGATGACATTGGCCACTGCGAAAATCAGACTATGGAGAAGGAGGAGTGACTCCGGACAAAACGCAGGGACATTGCAAGAACAGATGGTGCATCCCTAGCAATACTCTTTGGTGTACAGCACTGGGAGTTCGATCCCATATGAGTGTCCTATAGGTCACCATACACATTGCAATCAAACTGTACAATCTTGGTACAATCAGCTTCAGATTAAGCCTAGGTACAGACTTTAGCATGTCGGGAATGCACAGAAAATCTCACGCTTTTAGCAGACGCATGGTGGTGTCATTAGTTAGTTTCAGTGGGCTGCCCTATGCACAAGAGAGGCAAGAAAGTCCCTTAAGCTGGCCATACACTATACAATTTTCTATTTCAATTTTCTTTATATTTACCTTCAACTATGTAGTGCCAGGGCCTGCCCGATTGCATACAAATTGAAAGTGTTTTTCGGTATGACCTCATATTATATGGTCTTGGTAAATCTAAAGGAAAATTGTATAATATATGGCCAGCCTTAAGCCTTGCACACACGATTGGATTCTCCGCAGACAAAACCTCTGACTTTTGTCCGAAGGCGTGTGCCTGGATTTTGTGTTGCATACAATCAGCAAGGAATTGTCGGCCAACAAACGCGAACGTAGTGACGTACTATGTGGTTTTTCAGCTCTTTGGGCTCCTTCTGCTAATTCCGTGTTAGTAGAAGTTTGGTGAGTGTTGATTCGCGCTTTTCATTTTGCGCTTTTCATTTCGTTTCTGAACGGCTGTTTGTCAACCAGACATGTTGCGGAATCGGAGGTGATAACGTGTTATTTATTATTGGCCTTGGAGTTATTGCTTTGACCAGTCCAGTCCAGGAACAGGAGGAGGAGGATTTCTTGGACCAAAAATTGGTTGCTTTATTAAATCGTGACCAATTATATCCTATGCCTTTGCTGCGGGAGCTCCAGGAGAATAATCCGGATGATTTACGGAATTATCTCCGGATGACGGACCCCTGCTTTCACCAACTCTTGGCATTGCTGACCCCCTATATTAAGAAGCAGGACACATGCATGAGGCTTTTATTTTAATTTTTGGTTGAATAATAATGATTTGGTATATTTTCTATACTTTTGGATGCATAGAATGCACTTTTTGGTGAAGTTCTATTGGCAGATATCATGTCTAACTTTATTTGTTTTCTTTTTTTAATGCATAATAAAAAGAATTGTGTAGAATAAATACTTGGCTATGTGTTTTACTTCAAGTGACAGTTTGGGAGTAGGAAGTTACATTTATAATAATACAATGTAACATTAACAAGGGACACCAACATAGTTGTATCTTTTATCTTAAAAACTACGGGATAATGGTGTTGTGGTAACTTGCCCAAATAAAAAAAAGCACAATAATATTATTCTTGATATCACTAGAAAAAAAAGCCTTTGAAAATTAATTTGCAATAACTCCATCAGTATTACCAGCAAAGCAGCTTCATTATTATCCCATTAAAGAAGAAGAGAATTGTGCGCTGCATTTCCAGATTTTATAATTTGCCGCGTCACAAATGTTAATTCTCCATTACGAACGCTAATTTACAAGACCGACCGCTTCCGGCTCCTCCTTGCTTCTGAGCATGCGTGTTTGTACTTTGGACTTTTGTCCGACGGACTTGTGTACACATGCCCGGAAAAACCGACAACACACATTTGCCCGCGAAAAATTTTAAAGCCTGCCATCCAACATTTGTCTGCGGAAAATCCGACAACAATTGTCCGATGGAGCGTACACACGGGCGGATTTTCTGCCAACAGCCTGTCATCACACATTTCCCGTCGGAAAATCTGATCGTGTGTACGCAGCTTTTCTCTTTTCCAAAAATGCACTGCAGCGAACAGCATGCGACTGCGGCACCATGCAGTTCGGCAAATGTGTCATTGTGGTGCTTTTGGAGATGGGTTGGGGGTGCCATTTGCAATTCATGGCACCACCATGCATCTTTTAAAGGGCAACACACTTCTCTACGTGTATCTAAAGCCAATCTTTTTTTTCTAGTTAAGGCTCCATTCGAATCGTGCAACAACCTCAGCAAAAATCGCACCCCAATTGGGGTGCGATTAGGATATAATGGCATTGCAAACACGTCCCACATTTTGCCGCGATTCTGGGATCACCAGATTCTCTCTGCAATTCCGGCACACCCAGGTGAGAATGGAACCCGAGTCTAAATATTTCTATTTTATTTATAGGAAATCTAAAAAGAGAATGGAAAATAAAAAAAAAAATCCCCTTAATGGTATGCAGGCAGCAAAACCAGCTCCAATCATATCCTACTTCATAAAAACTAGAAAAAAAGTTTAAAGTAGAAATAAAAGCAAAACTTTTTTTCATTTTGGATAGAGTAAGGGAGGGGTTATAACCTCTGACAGTTTTTTTTGTTTTTTTTCACCATCTGTGTCCCATTGAGGAGATTTACCTTCACTTCCTGTCTCCAAGCCAAAACAGGAAGTGAGAGGAAATCTCTCCAAAACGAGGAAACCCCTGGTTGTCACCAGGACTAGTGTCCCCACTGAAAGAATTTCCCTCTATTCCTGTTCTGGTGACAATGCAAAATTTGGGACTTTTTTTCACTCTAGGCCAGTTCGTCTCCAAACTGCGCCCCTTTGTTTGCTTTTATCCAGCCCTTTGCTATTTTTACCAGCGAAGGGCACAATTCCTCCCACAGGTGTGTGCACAGGGTGTGACAGGCGTGCCTGGGCACACCCCAATCACCCCATGCAGCGCAGATTTCCCTCTAATGCCCCAGCTCCCCCCCTGCAGCGCTTCCGGCTTCTCTCCTCCTCTCTCCCACCAGCTGCTGCGGGCACATGCAGAGGGATGTTTTAGAATGAGTGGGGGACAGGGTCTGTAAATATATTAACTGGCCCCTCTTCCCTTATTGAATAAACACAGTGAGTGATCGGTACCATGTGTTTGAACTTTGGAGCACACGCTCTAATGCAATAGGCTGCGCACACCTAGGATTCCTCCCAATCACACTCAACGATAGGGCCAATTCCTACCAATGACATCAACTATGGGTCCCAATGACACAAGCACAATTCCTCCCAATCACGCCCAACAATGGGGCCAATGCCTACCAATGACATCAACCATGGTGCGCAGTTCCTCCCAATGACACCAATGATTGGGCACAATTCCTCCCAATGACAACAATGATGGGGGAAGCGCAAACAAGTTCTGGAGCTTTTTTTGTCGCCAACATCAGTTAGATTTTGGCATTTTCGCGCGTTTTTATACCCATAGGAATGAATGGAAACGTGCCATTCGCGCATATTCGCACGTTTTGCCGCACGTTTTTGCGCATTTTTCTACTCAAATGAAAAAAGTCAAAAAAATAAAATAGTAATAATATATGAATAAATAAAATACACAAATAACTAAAAATCATCAAAAAATAAGTATGTAATAATACATTAATAATAACAATTAACCTCTAACCTTAAAAAAAAATTTCAATATCATAATAATAATAATAATAATAATAATAATAAAATAACAATAAACACCTAAACTCTAACAAAAAAAATACCAATAATATTAACAATAATAATTTATTTTCTGATAGGGTGTTTAGTTATTTGTTATTTTATTTTTTTAAGGGGTAAGGGTTAAAGTTAAGGGTTAATTTTTTATTTATGGTTACTTAGTATTAGATTATTGAATTTATTTTTTATTTAGTATTTTTATTTATTTGTGTATTTGTTTTACATTTTGTCATTATTATGCATATAATAATGAATAAAATAAAAATAAATAAAGAAATAATAAATAAAATAATAATAAATGACCCTAACCCAAACTCCTAATCCTAACCCCACCTGAACTCGAATCCCTTACCCTAACGAAAAAAACCATTATAATAAATGAATAATAATAAAAAAAAATAAAAGCTAATGGAAAAGCTAAAAAAAAAAAGCTGCAATACCTAACAAATGATGAACAGATAATGGTTTTTCTATTGGCTAATAAAAAAATGCCAAAGCCCAAAAACGCTGCATAGAAACGAGCAAGTCGCACAAAAACGCGCCAAAATATGCTCAAAGATGCCACGCTCAAGTGATAATGGTAAACAGGACAAATAAAGAGGGTGGATCTCCCTAACAGGGGGCAGAGACCGCAATAAAAACCGACAGGGGTCTAACTCTATCCAAAACTAAAAAAAAAAAAAAAGAGTTTTGCCCTTCGTTATACTTTAAGCTACAATAAGACTCGGTTCACACCGTGTGTGTGTCGCAAATGCGTGCATAGTTGCCCTGAAGGGCCTTTTCACACTGCTCTGTGGCAAGATCGCGGTAAAAAAAAAAAAACATTTTGCTGTGTTTCAGATGCATTTACTGTGCGTTTTTTGGGCTCCCTGCATTTATGAAAAATGGATATGTGACTCAAAGACGCACCAAAAAAGGGCAAATCATGCATTTCTACCACGATTTCCATTCATTTCAATGTGAAGCAGCGTTTTGGTGCGGTTTTCAAAACCGCACCAAAGATGCAGCGTGCAGAACTTTTCAAAATGCACCACACCTGTAACACAGTGGTGTGAACAGTCATATAAGATTTAAAAAAGGGAAACATTTTTTTTTTGTCTTTTTTCTTGTGCGGTAAAAAAAGGCGTCAGTGTGAGCGCTCGCATTATGCAGTGTCAGCAAGCAGAGGGAGGGGGGAGGAATCCCCCGCAGGAGCTGACTGGGGACGCTCTCCCTCTCAGGAGAGACTGTTACTCCAGCGGCGGCCCGAGAAAGAGGCGGCACATCCGCTACGAATGCTAACAAAAAGGCATTTTAATTGGGGGGGGGGCACATGGTATGGCTACAGTATAATGCTGGGGGGCGGGGGTCAGGGCCCCCTCTGGCGCCCCCCCCCCCCTAGTGACGCCATTGCTAATGCGGACAAGAGCACAAGTTGCTGCAGCACTATGTGGCTCGGCGTGGTGCAGTTTTGAAAAAAAAGGGTCGTGGACTTTTTTACGTTTCTCATGCGTAGGGCAGCCCACTGAAATAAATGGGCCGCCCTACATGTCGAAACGCACGCACGCCCTCTATCATACCTGCATTGTGTGAACGGAGCTTAAACCCGATCTCAGTAATAAAAATAAATTAATTTAAAAAAAAAAAAAAAAAAAAAAAAAAAAAAAAAAAAAAACACACAGCACAGCTGGCTCCTCCTCCTAGAAATGCTAAACGCCTGGCTGTCACATTAAGCGTTATACATTTCAGACAGTGACCTAAAAGTAGTAGAAGGATCAGGACTTTTATCTTTTAATTTCTGCATTTTTACCCCCCAATAGACTTCAATAGGAATGCCCAAGAAATTTGCAAAAATGTGCCCTTTGTGTCTTTTTTCACTAGTCAACCGCTTTCCATTGGCTAAAAAAAATAAAAAAAATCAGAAATGCCTGCAAAAATGCTTAAAAAATAAAAAATAAAAGCCTGCAAGAACCAAAAAAGCTCTGCTTGTGTGATGGCCGCCTTACTTCTCAAATCTTCATACTTGTGCCACATCACTACCAGAAGTGGGTCATCAGAGCAGCCAGGAAACTAGCATTTTCCACAGATCAGCCATGCCAACCCTAAAGATTTCTCAAGACAGGCTTTACATTAATGAAGAACCCCACTGAGTGCTACAGGCATCTAAGTGACCAGGTATCCCTGTAGGGGGGAGGGGAGCGTTCTCCTCCACATTTTTCTGGAAGAAATTCCTGTTTCTCGCCACATTTGCATATCGTCTGTTGTGCTGAAATATCAGCCGAGCACTTCAAAAGACTGACCCAATTATTATGAATAATGGGAGAAAATTTTTCTTCGCTACACCTCCTTCCCAAACATCGCAGGAATCAAATCTGTCCGTTTATCATTTAGATAGCTCTGACATATACCAGGGTGTGGTACAGACAACACTCAGCCAGTCCTATCAGTACCAGAGGAGCTTACACTCTGATGTCCCCACCAAAAAAAAAAAAAAAATAATATCACATGATAATTATTTTTACATTTATATAGTTCTGACATATACCACAGTGCTGTACAAATAACACTGAGTTATTCAAATCAGTCTCTGCACCAGAGGAGCTTACACTCTAATGTCCCACACTATTATTATTATACATTTATATCGCTCTGACATATACCGCAGTGCTGTACAGAGAACATGCATATCAGTCTCTGCACCAGAGGAGCTTACACTTTGTACTGCAGTGCTCTACAAAGATCAGTCAGTCATTCACATCAGTCTGTACCAGAGGAGCTTACACTCTAATATCCCCACCACTGCCATACACTATTATTATACATTCATATAGCTCTGACATATTCCACAGTGCTGTACAGAGAACACTAAGCAAATCACGTCAGTCTCTGCACCAGAGGAGCTTACACTCTAATGTCCCATACTGTTATGGATATATATTTTAGGGCTGCAACTAACGATTATTGTCATAATCGATTAGTTGGCCGATTATTGTTTCAATTAATCGATTAATCGGTTAAAAACCTTTAAAAAAGTGTGGTGTATAATTTAGTTAATATGTACAGTTTTAAAAAAAGGTAATTTATTCTTAAATATCTCTATGCAGAGGTAAATATAAATAACCAACTATATGGATAGGGACCAAAATATCTAATCCACTCTGAGAATAACAGACAGAAGAGATATACTGTACATACTATTAGAGGAGAGATATACTGTATATACTATTAGAAGAGAGATATACTGTATATACTATTAGAAGAGAGATATACTGTATATACTATTAGAAGAGAGATATACTGTATATACTATTAGAGGAGAGATATACACTGTATATACTATTAGAGGAGAGATATACTGTATATACTATTAGAGGAGAGATATACTGTATATACTATTAGAGGAGAGATATACTGTATATACTATTAGAGGAGAGATATACTGTATATACTATTAGAGGAGAGATATACTGTATATACTATTAAAGGGTGAATCTGGTAAATATCATCAGACTCAGAGATCTATTTTTTATTAAAAAAACAAACCATGTCATCCCGACAAATGACAAAAAATGTAATTTTAAGTACGTTCGTTTGATTTTCTAATCGTTAGAGGGGTCAAATCGAATTTTCAAAGGATCTGCAGGAAAAGGTAGTTGAACTGTATAAAACAGGAAAGGGATATAAAAAAATATCCAAGGAATTGAGAATGCCAACTTAGCAGTGTTCAAACTCTAACCAAGAAGTGGAAAATGAGGGGTTCTGTTGAAACAAAACCACGGTCAGGTAGACCAACTAAATTTATTTATTTAATTTATTTACAGTAGCGATTATTTGCTCCCTTTGTACTATAAAGGGCTCGTTTTCGTTTTTTTAACCCCATTATGTTACTGGCCGATTAATCGAATATGAAAATAGTAATCGATTAATTTCATAATCGATTAGTTGTCGATTAATCGAATAGTTGTTTCAGCCCTAATATATTTAGATAGCTCTGACATATTCCAGGGTGTGGTACAGACAACGCTCAGCCAGTCATGTCGATGTCTATACCAGAGGAGCTCACACTCTAATGTCCCACCACAGTCATACTAATATTAATAATAATTATAATGTACGACTGTGGTAGGACATTAGAGTGTGAGCTCCTCTGGTATAGACACCGATATGAGTGTTGTCTGTACCACACCCTGGAATATGTCAGAGCCATATAAATATAAAGCGATAACCGTGTGTGACTGTGGTATGACATTAGAGTGTAAGCTCCTGTGGTGCAGAGATATGAATACCTCAGTGTTTTTTGTACAGCACTGTGGTATATGCCAGAACTATATAAATGTATAATACTAATATTAATAATAATTATAATGTATTATACATTTATATAGTTCTGGCATATACCACAGTGCTGTACAAAAAACACTGAGGTATTCATATCTCTGCACCACAGGAGCTTACACTCTAATGTCATACCACAGTCACACACGGTTATCGCTTTATATTTATATAGCTCTGACATATTCCAGGGTGTGGTACAGACAACACTCAGCCAGTCTGTACCAGAGGAGCTTACACTCTAATGTCCCCCACCAAAATCACACGTTATTATACATTTATATGGGTCTGACATATACCGCAGTGCTGTACAAAGAACACTGAGGTATTCATATCAGTCTCACACACATTATATTACTATTAACATACATTTATATAGCTCTGACATATACGGCAGTGCTGTACAGAGAACACTGAGCCAATCATATCGGTCTCTGTACCACATGAGCTTACACTCGAATGTCCCCCCCCCAGTCGCACACTATTATTATTATACATTTATATAGCTCTGACATATACAGCAGTGTTGTACAGAGAACACTGAGCCAATCACATGGGTCTCTGTACCACAGGAGCTTACACTCTAATGTCATACCGTAGTGACACACTATTATTATTAAAATACATTTAATTTATATAGCACTGACATATACCACAGTGTTGTACAAAGAACACTGAGCCAGTCACACCAGTCTCTGTACCAGAGGAGCTTACACTCTAATGTACCATCACACTCGCACACCATTATACATTTTTATAGCACTGACATATACTGCAGTGTTGTACAGAGAACACTGACCGTCACTTCAGTCTCTGCACCAGAAGAGCTCACACTCTAATGTCTCTGGCACAGAACAGTGATCAGAGTGATGTGAGAAGACCGCGTGTACTGGTTCTGAAGTCAGAGCCTTATAATGTATTGTTATATCAGCCAGGCAGGTAGCATTTCCAAACAATGGCAGCCCACATTATTGCCATAATACAGTCTTCCTTTAAAAAGGGACTCTGTCACAAAGAAACGCTTCCCTTCCCTCGCACCTTCACCCGCAATGACCTCCCAGCGCTGCAAATCAGGCAGAGAAATCACGCTTTACAGCTCTTTGTGCCCATTAATTCCCGTCTTATGACAGTTGGCGTACCGCCTCGCAAACTCCAATAGTGAGGGGAGAAATGTGGATTACACGCGTCTCCTAGGCAACAAGTGAGTGAAGATGAATTGGAGGATAATCTGCAACAATGTATCCGTCTCCACCGAGCACACCGAATAATCCACCACAAGAACAGCCAGGGGAGGCTGGGAGTTGTAGTACTTCCCGGGAAGGAATCCGCAGAAGGGGGTCACTGTGTACATGCAGGACAGACCAAGAGGGACCGAATATAAAAGATGTAACAATAAATATTTACACTAGGCAAATGTATTGTTACATTGTTACCCTTTCAATTGTCTATTATATTTCCTGACCTTCTACACACATACATACATGGTGTATAAATAAAATATTAAATATAAATAACATTTATTTTTGTGTGTATATACACCATTACCAAAAGTATTGTGACACCTGCCTTTCCACGCACATGAGCATCCCAGTCTTCGTCCATAGGGTACAATATTGAGTTGGCGCACCCTTTGCAGCTATAACAGCTTCAACTCTTCTGGGAAGGCCGTCTACTAGGGATGAGCCCGCAGTTCGAGTCGAACATAAGTATACCGAACATTACGGGCGTTCGTGGGAAATTCGAGCAGCCACGGAACGCGCCATAATGAACGGTGAGATCGTCAACGCACTGCGAGATCGCATAGCATTGACATTGATGGCTGCTGATTGGCCAAAGCATGCACCTGACCTGCCTGCTTTGGCCAATCACAGTGCGCTCTGCTGTGAGAGCTGTGATTGGCCAAAGGCAGGGGTGCCTGTGGCAGAAAACTAACACTACACACACACACATCACCCTGAACACACTATCCCCACCGTGAAACATGGTGGTGGCAGCATCATGTTGTGGGGATGCTTTTCTTCAGCAGGGACAGGGAAGCTGGTCAGAGTTGATGGGAAGATGGACGGACCCAAATACAGGGCAATCTTAGAAGAAAACCTATTAGAGTCTGCAAAAGACTTGAGACTGGGGGGGAGGTTCACCTTCCAGCAGGACAACGACCCGAAACATACAGCCAGAGCTACAATGGAATGGTTTATATCAAAGCATATTCATGTGTTAGAATGGCCCAGTGAAAGTCCAGACCTAAATCCAATTGAGAATCTGTGGCAAGACTTGAAAATTGCTGTTCACAGACGCTCTCCATCCAATCTGACAGAGCTCGAGATATTTTACAAGGAAGAACGGTAAAAAATGTCTCTCTCTAGATGTGCAAAGCTGGTAGAGACATCCCCAAAAAGACTTGCAGCTGTAATTGCAGTGAAAGGAGGTTCTACAAAGTATTGACTCCGGGGGGCGCCATACAAATACCCCCCCCCCGGCCACACTTTTCACATATTTATTTGTAAAAAATTTGGAAAACAATTTATCATTTTCCTTCCACTTCACAATTATGTGCCACTTTGTGTTGGTCTATCACATAAAATCCCAATAAAATACATTCACATTTTTGGTTGCAACATGACAAAGTGTGGAAAATTTCAAGGGGTATGAATACATTTTCAAGGCACTGTATATCACCCTTACATTGTCCATACACTATTAGATTTTTCAAATGAACATTATCAGTATATTCGATGACACGACAAATGTTGATGAAAAGTACTTGAAAAAATGAGCTTTCAACGATTGATTTTGGGGGGGAAAAAAAAGGATTTTACAGAACAAAATCACATTCACTGTTAGAAATCTTTAAAAAAAAAAAAAAAATCTATTCTGCTTCTTTTGAATTTTCTTCACACTGCGGTTGAAAAAAAAAAAAAAAAAAAAAAAAAAAAAAAGAAAGAAGAAAAAAAAAAAAAAAAAGGGGTTTAGAAAATCAAAACGAACATTTTTAACATTAAAATGTTTCAATGAAATTCTACTAGTGTGTGGCCGGCTTTGCTCTCAAGCTAAAGAATTCCGACCCAAACAGAGCACAGCTAAATACGAGGACGCGGATTAATCTTTTATAAGGAATCTTGCACTGTTTTAATCATTTAAGACTTTGTTAAAGAGGCCAGCATGCGCACAGTGTTAGACTGACAGCAATGTGCAATAAAATAAAATTGCTACTGCGAGCCTCTCCCAGTTTGTGTACTGCCGGGCAGGACATTGCAGGAAACTAACATAAAGACAGATTCAAGGTACTTACATTAGCTGTTTAAAGTGATGTAAACCCAAATAAAAGTGATGAAAACCAAACTGAATTGTGTTTAATTTTCTAGAGCATTTTGCATCACAAAAACGGCTCATATTCATATGTAATAAAAAAAATTCCCCCCCCCCCTTTTTTTCCCCTCCATTGTTGCATCTCAGTGCTCCTGGTCTCTTATGGTCAATTCCCGTCTACATGCACTCCGGTGATGGCTGCATGACATTTCTCCGGGCGGGTTTCTTAAAGTTGACAACAGTGGACCATGCCTGGGTAAGGAGTGTTGAAACATTATAGTCACCACTGGAAGCCCATGTAACAGGGTGACAATGATAGAGAACAACTGAGAAATGGACACAGCATGGTCACCCTATAATAACAGGAAGATCCTCATATCACTAGAGGGGTCACCAGCAGGAGAAAGGAGGGCTTGGTGCCTCTATATGGATCCTTATTATCACAAGAGCGGTCACCAGCATGAGGAAGGAGGTCCTCTTTCCTCTATATAGATCTTTATATCACTAGAGGGATGTCCAGCAGAAGAAATTAGACGCGGATTCCCCTATACCAGGGATATGCAATTAGTGGACCTCCAGCTGTTGCAAAACTACAAGTCCCATCATGCCTCTGCCTCTGGGTGGTCATGCTTGTGGCTGTCAGTCTTGCTATGCCTCATGGGACTTGTAGTTCTGCAACAGCTGGAGGTCCACTAATTGCATATCCCTGCCCTATACGGTGGAACCTTGGATTACGAGCATAACTCCTTCTTTCCTTCTGCTGGTGATCCCTCTAGTGCAGGGATATGCAATTAACGGACCTCCAGCTGTTGCAGAACTACAACTCCCATGAGGCATAGCAAGACTCTGAGAGCCACAAGCATGACACCCAGAGGCAAAGGCATGATGGGACTTGTAGTTTTGCAACAGCTGGTCCGCTAATTGCATATCCCTGCACTAGAGGGATCACCAGCAGAAGGAAAGAAGTCCTTATTCCTCTATATAGAGCTTCATAGCACTAGAGGGGTCACCAGCCGGAGGAAGGAGGTCCTGGTTCCTCTATATAGATCTTTATATCAGTAGAGGGGTCACCAGCAGGAGGAAGGAGGTCCTGATTCCCCGGAATAGATTGTATTACCACTAGATGGATCAAAAGAAGAAAAGGAGGTCCTCATTCATATATATATATATATATATATATATATATATATATATATATATATATATATATATATATATATATATATATATATATATATATATATACACACACATATACATATACACACACACACACACATACATACATATATATCTTTAGTTATCTCTAGAGGGGTCACCAGCAGGAGGAAGGAGGTCCTGATCCCGCTATATAGATCTTTTTATCACTATGATCACCAACAGGAAGAAGGAGGTACGGATTCCTCTATAGAGATCTTTAGTTAGACCAACTTTAGAACACTTTGTCCAGTTCTGGAGACCTCACATACAAATGTAATGGACAAGAACAAGTCTAGAGACGGGCAACAAAAATGGTGAAAGATCTTTGAGATGAAACATATCAGGAGAGACCGCAGGAACTTATAATGTATCAAGAACATTGGGGACATCATCTCAAATTAGCAATTAACTTAGAAAGTATTATTTTACTGAAAGAGTAGTTGATGCTGGAAACAGACTTCCAGCAGAGGTAGGGAGCCAGTCAACAATAAGTGAATGTAAACATGCTTGGGGCAAGCATGGATCTATAAAAATCCTAAAAAAAAAAAAGATTACGTTTTTTGAGTTTCATTTCCTGGAAGTCCAGAATCGGATACAATCCATAATCCAGCACAGAGCAGACAGAGCAGCTTCTACATCATAGAAAACAGATTTTTAGCTTCCAGAAAAGACTCATCCGGATCAATGATGGAGTCAGCTGACCCCGACACGGCCGCACAGAGGAAGATAAATAATTACAGATCGTTTAAGGCTCAGTATTGACAGGCGCAGTCAGCAAAAAAGGATCTCCGATACACAGCAATCACATCAACAAAGGATGACAGACCATTTCCTCCACAGATCACACGCCTGAAGCTGAACACACATCAATTCCCAATAGAGATTTACCACGGAGTCTCCAATTGAATTAGGAAGTAGCTAGTAGAAATAGTCACATTCAGCTGGACCTGTTCTGTAACATTGAGGCTCGGTTCACACCTAAACCCGCCGCGGATCGCACAGCAACGCTATCCGTCCCTGTTCTCCGTTTCAGGGACGAATCGGGGCGGAATCATTGCCTCAATTCAAACCTGAAATGGAGCCAAAGACGCACAGACGCATTTCTGTGCAGTGCGCTCCGCAGCCGCAACGGAGATATGTGAACCGGATCCATAGGGAGCCAGTCACATTCTCCTGCTATGCGAATTAGATGTGGCGAAACCCGCATCTAATTCTAATAGGTGTGAATCCGGCCTGAAGATATTTCATAGCGTTCTGCTTAAAAAAAAAAAAAAAAAAAAAAATGTAAAAAGTCAGCAGCTACAAATACTGCAGCTGCTGACTTTTAATAATCAGACACTTACCTGTCTCAGGGTCCAGCAATGCGGGGGAACGAAGCCCCGCTTGTCTCCCCCTCCTCTCTGCGGCGCTGGCATTGTCACTGTGGGCGCCTGGCCATGGCTTCAGAGCCGGGCACGCACTGCGCATGCGCGGCGTGCTGTGACTGGCCAGGCAATCATCTGGGACCTGTGACGTGTCCCAGATGATTGCTGAGAGGGGGGGGGGTTCCACGGAGCACTGGGAGGAAGTGGGAGCTGGAACCCTCTTTTTAGAGGGTTTCTGCCCCCCCCTCCCAAAAAATGACATGCCAAATGTGGCATGTCAGGGGATCACCTTCCCTTAAAGCGGAAGTTACATTTTTGGGTGAAATTCCGCTTTAATGAGTGTCAGGAAAATCCTCAGCATTCATACCCACACAGGTAACACCAATCACCTTGGAATGTGTCAAGGCAGATGTTGATTGTTCATGAACAGGATCGGAGGTACGAAAGTTGTTCTAGTTACTTAATGAATCAGTCTATATGAGTGAGGGATTATCAACTGTACAGACTCCATGACACTAGGGATGGGATTTTGTAACTAGAAGAGGAGGGTTCAATGACTTTTACTTCCCATCCTGTTCCTGGACAATCAACATCTCCATATTTCATGGTGGTTGAATTAAAGCTGTGTAAACTTGTGCATCAACACAAACAATGTGTGGTCCAGGGATCTCCCCTGCAATGCTATTGTATTCTGACAATGGGGGTCTCCCCCCAGTCAGCATCAGATCACACAGACCAGCATTGCAGCCATTGGCTGTGACCCCGTCACACAGACCAGCATTGCAGCCATTGGCTGTGACCCCGTCACACAGACCAGCATTGTAGCCATTGGCTGTGACCCCATCACACAGACCAGCATTGCAGCCATTGGCTGTGACCCCGTCACACAGACCAGCATTGCAGCCATTGGCTGTGACCCCATCACACAGACCAGCATTGCAGCCATTGGCTGTGACCCCGTCACACAGACCAGCATTGCAGCCATTGGCTGTGACCCCGTCACACAGACCAGCATTGTAGCCATTGGCTGTGACCCCATCACACAGACCAGCATTGCAGCCATTGGCTGTGACCCCATCACACAGACCAGCATTGCAGCCATTGGCTGTGACCCCGTCACACAGACCAGCATTGCAGCCATTGGCTGTGACCCCGTCACACAGACCAGCATTGCAGCCATTGGCTGTGACCCCGTCACACAGACCAGCATTGCAGCCATTGGCTGTGACCCCGTCACACAGACCAGCATTGCAGCCATTGGCTGTGACCCCGTCACACAGACCAGCATTGCAGCCATTGGCTGTGACCCCATCACACAGACCAGCATTGCAGCCATTGGCTGTGACCCCGTCACACAGACCAGCATTGCAGCCATTGGCTGTGACCCCGTCACACAGACCAGCATTGCAGCCATTGGCTGTGACCCCATCACACAGACCAGCATTGCAGCCATTGGCTGTGACCCCGTCACACAGACCAGCATTGCAGCCATTGGCTGTGACCCCGTCACACAGACCAGCATTGCAGCCATTGGCTGTGACCCCATCACACAGACCAGCATTGCAGCCATTGGCTGTGACCCCGTCACACAGACCAGCATTGCAGCCATTGGCTGTGACCCCGTCACACAGACCAGCATTGCAGCCATTGGCTGTGACCCCGTCACACAGACCAGCATTGCAGCCATTGGCTGTGACCCCGTCACACAGACCAGCATTGCAGCCATTGGCTGTGACCCCGTCACACAGACCAGCATTGCAGCCATTGGCTGTGACCCCATCACACAGACCAGCATTGCAGCCATTGGCTGTGACCCCGTCACACAGACCAGCATTGCAGCCATTGGCTGTGACCCCGTCACACAGACCAGCATTGCAGCCATTGGCTGTGACCCCATCACACAGACCAGCATTGCAGCCATTGGCTGTGACCCCGTCACACAGACCAGCATTGCAGCCATTGGCTGTGACCCCGTCACACAGACCAGCATTGCAGCCATTGGCTGTGACCCCGTCACACAGACCAGCATTGCAGCCATTGGCTTAAAGCACTGGTCGAATGCTGGTTTTCCAGCATGACTGTTCGACAGAAGCCGGCCATTACACCTGTTTCTGTTGAACAGACAGATTTTCATTCTATGTTCTGCGCTACCTGAGGTTACCAGGGGTTCCTTGGGCCAAGCCTGATTGACTTCTCACTTGATGGTGCCTGCATAGTTTCAGGGCCAACTGCACTTGGCAGAGCCACCTGTAGGAAGCCAATGACCTTTATAGCCAATTGTAATGGTGACATTTTGACCATCACTCTAATGCCCCGTACACACGGTCGGACATTGATCGGACACTCCGACAAAAAAATCCTAGGATCTTTTCCGACGGATGTTGGCTCAAACTTGTCTTGCATACACACGGTCACACAAAGTTGTCGGAAAATCCGATCATTCTGAACGCGGTGACGTAAAACACGTACGTCGGGACTATAAACGGGGCAGTAGCCAATAGCTTTCATCTCTTTATTTATTCTGAGCACGCGTGGCACTTTGTGCATCGGATTTGTGTACACACGATCGGAATTTCCGACAACGGATTTTGTTGTCGGAAAATTTTATAGCCTGCTCTCAAACTTTGTGTGTCGGAAAATCCGATGGAAAATGTGCGATGGAGCCCACACACGGTCGGAATTTCCGACAACAAGGTCCTATCACACATTTTCCGTCGGAAAATCCGACCGTGTGTACAGGGCATTATAATGTATTCTTCCCACTGGCCACCAATGTAAGGGCCATTCCTCCCACTGGCCACCAACGTAAGGGCCATTCCTCCCACTGGCCACCAATGCAAGGATTAGAAGGAGGATCTGGACAGCTGCACTCCAAATATAAACATATAAAATAACAAACGTTCAAACCACAGCAGGGCACAGGATAGATTATCTGACGCGTTTCACACACTCTCAATAGTGCTTAGTCATAGCTAAAGAAGGAAAAAAGCAACAGCTTGTATGCCCAAAGGGTGAAGAATACTAGAATACAGACTTGTGACATCACAAGTGATCCACCTGTAATTGGCTTTCCACTCAAAATCTTGCAATTTGGTGAGGAGCCGTTTAGTGTCCCTGAGAAAACCAGGAAGACTAACCACCAAGGGCTGTAACTGTCTGTCTATCCATTCACTTAAACGCTCGTTGAGTGACCCAATGCCCGCGACAATTGGTCTGCCCACAAGGGGTTAAACCTTTAGGGAGATGGTGAAACACTGGCATTATTGGGCATTCAATGTAAGGGCCATTCTTCCCGCTGGCCACCAATATAAGGGCCATTCTTCCCGCTGGCCACCAATGTAAGGGCCATTCTTCCCGCTGGCCACCAATGTAAGGGCCATTCTTCCCACTGGCCACCAATGTAAGGGCCATTCTTCCCACTGGCCACCAATGTAAGGGCCATTCTTCCCACTGGCCACCAATGTAAGGGCCATTCTTCCCACTGGCCACCAATGTAAGGGCCATTCTTCCCACTGGCCACCAATGTAAGGGCCATTCTTCCCACTGGCCACCAATGTAAGGGCCATTCTTCCCACTGGCCACCAATGTAAGGGCCATTCTTCCCACTGGCCACCAATGTAAGGGCCATTCTTCCCACTGGCCACCAATGTAAGGGCCATTCTTCCCACTGGCCACCAATGTAAGGGCCATTCTTCCCACTGGCCACCAATGTAAGGGCCATTCTTCCCACTGGCCACCAATGTAAGGGCCATTCTTCCCACTGGCCACCAATGTAAGGGCCATTCTTCCCACTGGCCACCAATGTAAGGGCCATTCTTCCCACTGGCCACCAATGTAAGGGCCATTCTTCCCACTGGCCACCAATGTAAGGGCCATTCCTCCCACTGGCCACCAATGTAAGGGCCATTCCTCCCACTGGCCACCAATGTAAGGGCTATTCCTCCCACTGGCCACCAATGTAACGGCCATTCCTCCCACTGACCACCAATGTAAGGGCCATTCTTCCCACTGATCACCAATGTAAGGAACATTCTTCCCACTGATCACCAATGTATAGAGAACTCTTCCTACTAAGCACCAACATAAGAGTATACTTCCCACGGACCACCAATTAATTGGTTTTAGCAAGGGTTCCCCAAGTCCTAAAAAAAATTTCAGGGGTTCCTCTGGGACAAAAAGGTTGAGAAAGGCAGATATACAGAGCCAAGAGAGGGCAACACTACTGTGGTGGTCAATCCCTCTACATCTCAACATTCCCATATTTGGTAGAACCTATTGGCAGAACATCACCGAGTCCTATCCTTATTCTCCTCTCTTGGCAGTGAACGGGTGTTTGTGTCTAGCAGGGCCGGTGATCCACACCAGAGGCTCCTGGAGCGCAAGGTATATTGGATTTTTAAATGGCGCTCCAGGATGCTTTAAATCACCGCTTGGATCTCAATTTGAATCATAAAAAAGGACAAGATTGTTTTTTGTTGGGATTTTGAATTTTGTAATATTGTTTCTGTATCTTCGTTGTATCATCATTGCTACTGTTTATCCATTGTCATAGAATAGAAATGTTTTTTTGTGTATGGGGGAGGGGTATTTTCATCATTGTAGTGTATAGGCAGTTAGCTGTAAGGCTAAGGCTTGGTTCACACCTATGCTTCTGCAGTGCGTTTTTAATTACGCGTTTATGATACGTTTTTCGTGCATTTTGTATGCCTTTTGCATTTTTTTAGGCTTTTATTTATTTTTTTGGTCAATTTATTGTTGGACAGATGAAATAAAAGCAAAATGCAGCAAAATTGCGGCAAAAGCACACTACATCATGGGTGCTCAACCTGTGGCCCCTCCAGCTGTTACCAAAGTCCCATCATGCCTCTGCCTGTGGGAGTCTGAAACTGCTCAGCCTTGCAATGCCTCATGGGACTTGTAGTTTCCCAACACCTGGAGGGTCACAGATTGAGCACCCATGACTACATGCTTTTTCTGCAGCTTCTCCATTTAAATCTATTGAACCCTGACCCTTTCCAAAAATGCAGCAGCTGAAAAAAAGCATAGATGTGAACGTGTCCCATAGGAAACCATGTTAAATGGACTGTAGTGAGTTTCTGCAAAAAGCACTAAAAAGCGCACAGGTGTGTATCAGGCCTAACCCTAGGTTCACACAGTAGTGCAGGCTGTGCATCCTGCATTTGCTCGGGCACGGCAGCCCATTCATTTGGATGGGCTGCTGTGTTGCGTAAAACGCACAAAAAAAAAGTGCATGCACCCTTAAAAAAAAAAAAAAAAAAAAAAACGCAGCCGCAGTGAAACTGCACACAGCCTTTTTGACCCTGCGGTTCCCACATCCATGATCGCGCTGCGGGCTGAGATGCTTGGGGGTGCCATTCAGAATGAATGGCAGCCCTGCATGTCTTGCAAGAGCAGTGCAATTCAGCTGTGGGTGGTTGCGGGTATCAATGTGATTCCCGCACCCACAACCGGAACGCACAGCATGGGCTAGTGTAAACCTAGGGTAAGGGCTTTGTGGACACGAACGCAAAAAACAACACTTTCATTAACTATGGAGGTTTTTTTCCCCCACCTCTAAACCAGCGGCCGGTCCACAGGGGGCACCACCCCACCCCCACCCCCCCCCCCCCCGACAGCCCGCGGCACCACACCCCAGCTCGCACCATCTGTGTGGCCGTGCACTATGCGGGGCGCCAGACCAATAGGTTTCTACCAGGTCCGTCACCCCCTCACAGGCACATGACCACATCCTGAGGCCCCAATTGGCCAGTTTTATATTGTCCTCGGGGCGCAGAGCACTGTGCTCGGAGCCCTCCCACCCTGCGATGCCAACGAATCGGCATCGGCTTCCCGGGCCATTCAGAACACGGAAAGAGGACCGGGTGTAGACAGAAGAAGATGCGGCGTAGGGAGAGTGCGGACCTGGAGGGGGCCTCCTGCATCCCCCCCAAAATCCCCCAGCACCATCTGCCTCTGCTATAAACGCACCATCATGTTAACTAATGTGTCCATGCAGACGTTTTCAAATGTTTTTGCGCACAGTATTCAGAGGCAGAAAAAAAAAAAAAAGGCCCAGGTACTCGTTTCCCAAGAAGTGTTTTTTTTCCCACACAAACCACATAAATGCACTTAAATGCGTGCAAACATGCACTAACTTATTCTAGTGGCTAGAATACATGAATATTCTAGCCAATGGGATGAGTTTATGCTCAAACACTCCTAAAAGCCATATTCATAAATCACATAAATCGCAAGATTAGAGGCATTTTCTCAACAAGGGCAGAAGATTTAATAGATGGAAAGAGGAAAAAAATGACTGAAGTTCCGCTTTAAGATGCTGTCTGCTAGGAGTAATGCTGGCCATACACTATACAGAAAATCGGCCGAACCCATTTTCGAAAAACGAACGTTCGACCGTGACCGCAAACGATCGTGCCATCATATAATGACCGATAATCTGTTCAGTGGACATGAATAAATAATTTTGTGTTCGTTTTTTTACATATACCTAGTGCAGAAAGTTCGGACGGGAAACACATTAACCTTGCAATTTATCGTACGTTCGGCAGAAATTTTCCAAACATGCCGTTCGTTTTTTTTCCACAAAAACGTCACAAACGATTATCGATTTGTACCCACTAACTTGCCGAAAAACGAACGAAGTGTCCATTCGAACGATTTTTCGGCCGATTTTTCGTATAGTGTATGGCCAGCATAAGGCTTCGGCCAAAATGCGTTCGCATGTTCCTGCTGTATCCTGTCATGTAGCCAAAAAAGAATTGTTACAATTGATGTTACAGAGTAGCATTGTATTAGAAGTTCTATGTAATCCATGGCAGTCGGGTCTAAAATATGGGGGGGGGGGGGAGCAAAACCAGCCAAGGCAAACCATAAGCAGGTTAAACTTTCTCTCTTCACCATCTCTAAGGATTTAACAAGCGCCCCCCCCCCCCCCCTACCCAATTTTGTGTTCAGGTGCATCACATTAGGTAAGCCTACTTATTTAGAATGGACTACTGTACCAACATATGAAGAAAAACAATGATCCCACCGAGTCTAAAAATAAGGGGGATGCGGGATCAAGCAAGGCAAAATATAAGCAGATTAAACTTTCTCTCTTCACGATTTCTAAGGATTTAACAAGCCCCCCCCCCACCCCCCACCCTCACACTACCCAATTTTGCATTCAGTTGCATCACATTAAAGTCAGCCTGTTTATTTCGAATGGGCTACCAATGAAAGAAGAAAAACAATATCACTTAAAAATAAGGGGGGGACCAGGGAAGGCAAAACACAGGATTAAAACTTCAGTTTTAACTCTCTCTTCACTATTTCCAAGGAACAAGCACCTCACCCTACTCAATTTTGTGTGCAGGTGCTTCGAATTAAACTAGCCTATTTATTTCGAATGGGCTACCAATGTATGAAAGAAAAAAAAAATAGACCTGCTTTGTATTCATTTATTTTTTTATATGTAGAACAAACAGTAAAACACAGCATGTGCATGAGAACGCATGGCGGTACCCTACAGCGCGGTCCAGCCACACCCAACGTACTTACAACGTACGCGTCGGCGTGCCATTTTAGTGCGTTACATTCAGTGTGAATTTAGTGGACTAAAACATTTTAGTCGACTAAAATACGACTCAAACGAAAACAATTGAGATGACTAAAAAATACAACTAAACTAATATGCCATTTTAGTCAAAAGACTAGGACTAAAACTAAAAATTGCAATTACTGAAATGTACTGGAGATTTTAGTCGACTAAAACGTAGGACATTTCAGTCGACTAAAATGTATTGGAGATTTAGTCGACTAATTACGACTAAAACAATTGCAGAAGACTAAAAATGGGACTAAAACTAAAATGCCATTTTAGTCCGAAGACTAAAATTAACAGTGGTTACATTAATACAATGGTGTGACGCCGGCCTTAAGCTGATTGCAGGAGGGTTAATTAACATCAAAATGATCAAAAGAAAAAAAAAAAACAAATGAAAAGGAAACTTCAGATCGAAGTGAACCTTCCTCCGCCGGATGAAGACGTCTTATTGGCCAGGACGGGCGGCGGGGGGATGACGGCGAGAAGAAGAAGAGAGATGTTCTCTCCATCCTCCGCCTGCTATCATACCTGATATACAGAAATATTTGTCACAGGCGGCAGTGCGGGGGCAGAGCTGCCGCTTCGCTGTATTCCCCGAATGCGCTGGCAGCGACATGATCATTCGGCGTGCCGCTCCATATGGAATATTAATAAATAAACGATGAGTCTGCCTGGTTTTCGGCAAGCTGGAGGAGATCCCTAATGCAATCATCGCTGCAGACAGAACATGTGTCAGCCGACAGAGCGAGGAATGGATTTGTAAAGAGAGAACTTCTCTCCGCCACAGGAGGGGGAGGATTCCTTATTTCTGGGCTTTCTGCGGAGTAACCCTTTAGGCACGCACAGCAACCTGGGTCACTTAAAAAAGGGAGAACCCCGCAGCAGCCCGCAAATCACTGCTGGGAGTGAGGGAGGGGAAGGAGATCGACATCAATTCATGTCAGAGCTTACACAGGGCTGAGGGACTCTCCCCGCCCCCCATGTCTGCCTGAGTGGCCAATCACTGAACCCCTGGGACGGTCACATGGGGGGAAAAAAAGGAAGACGAGCGGGTGCTCAACCATTGGCCCTCCAGCTGTTGCAGAACTACAAGTCCCATCATGCCTCTGCCCTAGGGAGTCATGATTGTAACTGTCATCTGTGCAGTGCCTCATAGGATTTGTAGTGCTGCAACAGCTGGAGGGCCACAGGTTGAGCACCCCATAGTGCATCATGCTGAGTAATGTGTCCGTGAAAGACTTACAGGTATGCATTACCTCTCACAGAGATCACACTACTGCCCCTGAAAATGCCATCATCTGGATTTTCTCTCCAGAAAGACAGACAGCACCATCTTTCTTCAGGCATCGCCCAGGGTCAGAGACAGGCTGTTTTAATGCATGGGTACCCTTGGGCACTGCCCAGGGACCCCATGATTGTCTTGCATTACATCATACATGCCAACTGTCCCGGATTTACCGGGCCAGTCACGCTTTTACTAAGCTGTCCCAGGATGGCCGTGTCCTGAGCAACGTCCTGTAACCTGCACTGTGCCCTCCCGGTCCCAGTATTGTGACCTCCCTGTACTGTGCCCTTCTGCCCCCACCCCTGTACTGTGCCCTTCTGCCTCCACCCCTGTACTGTGCCCTTCTGCCTCCACCCCTGTACTGTGCCCTTCTGCCTCCACCCCTGTACTGTGCCCTCCCAATTCCAGTATTGTGACCTCCTGACCTCCCTGTACTGTGCCCTTCTGCCTCCTCCACCCCTGTACTGTGCCCTCCCAATCCCAGTATTGTGACCTCCTGACCTCACTGTACTGTGCCCTTCTGCCTCCACCCCTGTACTGTGCCTTTCCAATCCCAGTATTGTGACCTCCCTGTACTGTGCCCTTCTGCCTCACCCCTGTACTGTGCCCTCCTGATCCCAGTATTGTGACCTCCCTGTACTGTGCCCTTCTGCCTCCACCCCTGTACGGTGCCCTTCTGCCTCCACCCCTGTACTGTGCCCTTCTGCCTCCACCCCTGTACTGTGCCCTTCTGCTCCACCCCTGTACTGTGCCCTTCTGCCTCCACCCCTGTACTGTGCCCTTCTGCCTCCACCCCTGTACTGTGCCCTCCTGATCCCAGTATTGTGACCTCCATGTACTGTTTCCTTCTGCCTCCCACCCCTGTACTGTGCCCTCCTGATCCCAGTATTGTGACCTCCTGATCTCCCTGTACTGTGCCCTTCTGCCTCCACCCCTGTACTGTGCCTTTGGTGTTGACTAGTCTTTGATTTATGGAATTGCTTTCTTATATTGTTTAAAATAGATTTTATTGGAAGTACTAATAAATATATGGTTTAGATCTATCAACTATTTATACTTTAATTCTTGAGAATAGGTGCGTAAATTGGGGCAGGCTGGCAGTGCATTACTTTGCCCAGGGGCCCATTGATACTATTAGGACAGCCCTGGTCAGACATGCTGGCTCAGAAATGACACAGTCATGTAAATCCTGGTGGCTGTGTTCACAAAATGTCTGACACAGATCAGCAGGGCTTCTGTTAGAAATCAAGGGGCCCCTTACAGCCTACCTGACAGGGCCCCCTGGCCGAAAGTGACTGAGGACATAGATCAGTCCTTTTCTCTGCAACCTCAGCTGCACAGATGAATGAATAGGAAGCGCTCTAGGGCTTGCTGCTCATTCACAACATACAGTTTACTATGCTTCAGTAACGAATAGACACAGATGAGTGTTGTACCGATCGCTCACTGAATTCATTCCCCTGCTCTCCATCCTGAAAAAAAACATTGGTGTGCCCGAGCAGCTGCTGGCATGAGAGGAGAGGAGGGAAGCCAGCAGCGCTGCAAGGAAAAGGGCACACAGGGGGGACAGCAGGTGGAAGCGGCTCATGTGCTACCTCCAATCTCCCTGCAGTGCAGCCGGAGTTAGAAAGGTGCTGGCAGTGCTGGAGGAGGAGGCAGAAGAGGATCAGTCTCTGCAATAAGACAGTGCAGCCGGCCTTCCTGCTCAGTGGGTGCCCGGTCCTCCCTTTTTGAACTGATGGGGCCCGAGCCCAGTACAGGCGGGCCGGCTGTACTGCCTTATCAGAGCTGGGGGTTACTACTGAGTGGGGCATCAGCAGAGCTGGGAGTACTACTGGGCCCCTTTAAAATAAATAGAAAAATCAGAGGGTGTCTTCTTCTTTGCTACCGACTGCTGAGAGGGGGGAGAGAAGATCCTCTCCTGCAGCTGCATGGAGAGGTGGAGGATCTGGAGGAGGAGTTCTGTCCTCCTCTCTGCTGCTGAGAAAGGGGAGGGCAGAGACGAGGGCAGTCGCACTGGATGCAGGGCACTGGACACATGGATTCTACTGGGTTTTATTAATTTTTTTTTTTTTTCCGAAGCCGATTAGAGCCGGAGGCTAATTGGCTTCCAAAAGGATGGGCTCGGGGGTGCAAATTATTATTCGCTATTGTCTTCCTGATTCTCCTCCCGTCCAATCAGGAAGTGGGTCCTGAGAGCCGATTGGCCAAGAGACTGTTTTGGCTGCCGAGGAGAGGAGCCGCAGGAAGGAACCTAAGCTGACCGTGACCTAGATGTAGTAAGTGTGGGGCTGGTGCAGCAGACAGACGAGCAACAGGGGGTGGGGGGGGGGGGGGTAAAGCGACCTGAGGGGGGGGTGGCGGGTGATTTGCTCCCAAAATGGAGCACCAGCTGCCGCTGGACAAGGGGGGGGGGGTGCTGCAGCTGCAGGAAATGTGTGAGGGCCACATTAAATGCCCGGGGAGGGGGGTGTGCCAGGTTCGATGTGCAGAACACATGCCCTAGACCAGTGATGGCGAACCTTGGCACCCCAGATGTTTTGGAACTACCCCTTTGGAATTCCCCATGATGCTCATGCATTCTGCAGTGTAGTTGAGCACCATGGGTAATGTAGTTCCAAAACATCTGGGTGCCAAGGTTCACCATCACTGCCCTAAACTGTTGGAAGATACCAGTTGATATCCCTCAGGTTTGTTGATTCCTTCTTTTTAGGAACTCTGTTGGACGCTGAATAGCAGAGACTGCGGATTATTATCTCCTGGATTCGATGTTATGACCTCTGAAAGTTTGGGGTGACAACGTGTTACCCCTCAGTTCTGTGGACTCTTTGATTTATACAGTTCGCATATATAAGCGAGACTATCACGATACGCGTTGATTCAATACGCCAAACTTGAAAAACTACAAATATGCGCCAACAACATAAAATCATACACAACAATTACATTTCTGTGATTTTAATGATGTTTTAATCGTATAATAAAGTTGTTGGATATTTTGGTAATTTATTGATATATGTCCTCTTTGTGACACTTTTAAAGGCCCCCAACTGACCTCTTCTCCCTCCAGTATTTGTGGGGCTGGAGGAAGGATAATGGATAATTCATTACTTGATATTTGGGGACCTAACAAGTTGGGATGGGCTGAACTCCTTCAACCCCCTGAAATCTCTCCCTTCCAGGTGGGAATCGGGAGCCTGAGCTGTGCAGGAAGGGGTTAACGCGGAAAGCCTTGCATTGGAGCCCTGCTGTGATTCAACCCGCTGCGTGACTCTGGGGCTGCCGGTCGGAACACAAAGCATTAGCGTGGCTACAATTTTACTCATTTTTGCCTCTCCAGGAGCCGCCGGGGGTAAGATCCGCCGGCTATAAACACAGAATAATTCACAGGAAAACCAAAGACGCACAACGCAAAGCGAACCCCTCCTATTTACCATTTTATCTCCTATTCTTTGTGTAGAAAGAGAAGTAAAGCTGAATTTGTATTTTCTTATATTCTCCCTTCTCTGCTTCCTTCTGAATCCCTTATCAGGGCTGGGACAAGGGGTGGGCAGGAGGGGCGGCTGCCCTGGGCACTCTGGTATTATGTGAGGTTGGGGGTACCACAAGGAGAAGGGGGGGGGTTTATGTAAAGAAGGGGAATTTGGTAGGTGGTAGGGGTTAAGAACTGTTCTAGGAGGGCACATGGGGGGGGGGGGGGGTGCTAGAAGTGGTAGTTTGGTGGATTTGTGCTATAAAAGTAATATGGTAGAGGGGACATGTTTCTGGGGGGGGGGGGGGGGGGATTTCTGCTAGTAGGGATGATTGGGGGGGTTTGTGCTAGGAGGGTAGTAGGGGAAATCTGTGTGGGGGGGGATTTGGAGTGGGAGGGAGGATTTGTGCTTGGAGTGGAAATTTGAGGGGGTAGAGGATTTGTGCTGGGAGGGGATTTTAATTTTTTTTTTTTTTTGGGGGGGTATATGGGGAGGAGAGAAGATTTGAGCTGGGGGGGGGGGGGGGGTCAAAGATTTGTGCTGGTAGCAATGATTTGAGCAGGGGGTGTATTTGTATTGCTAGGAGAGTGAGTCTTTTTATTTTGGGGGGGGGGGGGGGTTCACGGACACACAATGCTCAATTTGGTATCTTTCTCCTGGGCTCTAGATGACCTTGTCAACAATTAATTTTTAAATTTCCGTTTTCATTACATACCTCATTTTAGGCTCAGTGATGTCATCACTGGGTCTCTGAGCTTATCTATGCAATGCAAGCAGATCATGGCTGGTGGGAGGGGCTGGCAGGGTGCTTTCTAAAAACATCCCAGCATCCTGCCCAGTCCTGATGCACTCAGTGGGAGGAGTCATGCAAACATCAAGATGCCTAAATAGGTGCGGAGAAGTCTATAGCAGTGGGCGTTCCTAAGCAGGCTGTAGTTGCATACGGACCACCCTGGGTAACACCCACATGTGATGGCGGGCAAGACATTTCAGTCTAGGGGAGGAGCCGGTACAACTGTGCAAGTTCTCATAAAAAAATATCATTGTGCCACCTAAAAAAAAAAAAAAAAACGCACAAAAGTCTGACAGCAAATAAAACTTTTTGAAAAAAAATAAAAAAACACAACAAAAAAAAACAAAAACGAGAATGTCTGGCACTCCGGAGCTCAGAACCCAAACAGATCTGTGGGATAAATACAAGCATAAGTTACTCCATATCATCGGTAAAGCATGCCAAAAAACTGAAACTACGAGCATCTGCCAGCCGCAGGGAACGCGAACGGGGAGCGGACGGCTCGCTGGCTTCAAAGAAACATGTGATGTTAAAGAGGAACGGCCCTATGTGATAATTATATCTAAACGCACAACGCAACCCTAATTCATGCACTGTTTTTTTTTGCCAAAGCAATGTGCTAACGTATGTCGCTGATGGCTGTGCTGCAATTTACAAAAACAAAAACAAACAACAAGGTCCATAAAGACATGGATGAGAGAGTTTGGGGTGCCGGAACATGACTGGCCTGCACAGAGTCCTGACCTCAACCCGATAGAACACCTTTGGGATCAATTAGAGCACAAACTTCAAGCCAGGCCTTCTCGTCCAACATCAGTGCCTGACCTCACAAATGCGCTTCTGGAAGAATGGTCAAACATTCCCATAGACACACTCCTAAACCTTGTGGACGGCCTTCCCAGAAGAGTTGAAGGTGTTATAGCTGCAAAGGGCGGGCCAACTCAATACTGAACCCTAGACTAAGACCGGGATGCCATTAAAGTTCATATGTGTGTAAAGGCAGGCAATACTTTTGACAATATAGAGTATGTGCCTTTATTTATATAATTTGTATGTTCACTTCAATGATGATATGTATAAAATTACTTATATAATACACTTCTTTACACATACATACATACACATATATATATATATATCTTTACTGATTATATCATATAAAATAATGATACATATTATATAAACTAAAAATATACATATTGGGGTTGATTTAGTAAAACTATAGGATCTGGTGCAGCTCTGCATAGAAACCAATCAGCTTCTAACTTCAGCTTATTCAATGAAGCTTTGACAATAAATCCTGGAAGCGGATTGGTTTCTGTGCAGAGCTGCACCAGGTTTTGCACTCTCTGGTTGGAGCAAATCAACCCCATTATGTCCTGTAATTAAAAGATACATCTCCTATCATATAAATTAGGGATGAGCTAAACACCGATTTGTGCGAACACCGTTAAAGTCTGTGGGATACGAACGTGAAAAATCACAAGCTCATTTTTAAAGGCTTATATGCAAGTTATTGCCATAAAAAGTGTTTGGGGACCCGTATCAATATGTATCAAAGCATTTTTTTTTTTTAAATGGCCGTTTTTTTCAGGAGCAGTGATTTTAAGAATGCTTAAAGTGAAACATTAAAAAAATGAAATATTCCTTTAAATATCGTGCCTGGGGGGTGTCTATAGTATGCCTGTAAAGCAGCACATTTTTCCCATGTTTAGAAAAGTACTGCAGCAAAATGACATTTCTAAAAAGGAAAAAATTTCATTCAAAATTGCTCACAGCAATTTTTTCCTTTTAGAAATGTCATTTTGCTGCAGTACTTTTGTATATTGCCGGGATCTGGCAAAACATTACGTTTTGCCAGATCCCGGCAATATACAAAAAAAAAATAAAAAATCATTTAATCCCTTCTTCCCCCCACCCCCAAGTCCATCCCAGGCCCTTCGGGTCTGGTATGGATATTAAGGTGAACTCCAAGCTCATCCCTATAAATAATGTTACAGATTATACAATGTAGGTAAAGAAACAAAATCAGTAAAGATACAGTGCCTTGATAAAGTATTCACACTCCTTGAAATTTTCCATTTTGTCATGTTACAGCCAAAAACGTAAATGTATTTTTTGGGGATATTATGTGATAGACAAACACAAAGTGGCACATAATTGTGAAGTGGAAGGAAATTGATTTTTAACATTTTTTTACAAATAAATATGTGAAAAGTGTGGCGTGCATTTGTATTCAGCCCCCTTTACTCTGATACCCTAACTAAAATCTAGTGGCACCAATTGCCTTCAGAAGTCACCTAATTAGTAAATAGAGTCCACCTGTGTGTAATGTCATCTCAGTATGAATACAGCTGTTCTCTGAGGAGAGAACCTTAGTGAACAAACAGCATCATGAAGGCCAAGGAACACACCAGACAGGTCAGGGATAAAGTTGTGGAGAAGTTTAAAGTAGGGTTAGGGTATAAAAAAAATATCCCGAGTTTTGAACATCTCACGGAGCTCTGTTCAATCCATCATCTGAAAATGGGAAGAAAATGGCACAACTGCAAACCTACCAAGACATGACTGTCCACCTAAACTGACCGGCCGGGCAAGGAGAGCATTCATCAGAGAAGCAGCCAAGAGGTCCATGGTAACTCTGGAGGAGCTGCAGAGATCCACAGCTCAGATAGGAGAATCTGTCCACAGGACAACTATTAGTCGTGTTCTCCACAAATCTGACCTTTATGGAAGAGTGACAAGAAGAAAGACATTGGTGAAAGAAAGTCATAAGAAGTCCTGTTTGCAGTTTGTGAGAAGCCATGTGGGGGACACAGCAAACATGTGGAAGAAGGTGCTCTGGTCTTGGACTAAAAACAAAACGCTATGTGTGGCGGAAAACTAACACTACACATCACCCTGAACAAACCATCACCACTGTGAAACATGGTGGTGGCAGCTTCATGTTGTGGGGATGTTTTTCTTCAGCAGGGACAGGGAAGCTGGTCAGAGTTGATGGGAAGATGGATGGAGCCAAATACAGGGCAATCTCAGAAGAAAAACCTGTTAGAGTCTGCAAAAGACTTGAGACTGGGGCGGAGGTTTACCTTCCAGCAGAACAACGACCCGAAACATACAGCCAGAGCTACAATGGAATGGTTTAGATCAAAGCATATTCATGTGTTAGAATGGCCCAGTCACAGTCCAGACCTAAATCACATTGAGAATCTGTGGCAAGACTTGAAAATTGCTGTTCACAGACGCTCTCCATCCAATCTGACAGAGCTTGAGATATTTTGCAGAGAAGAATGGGCAAAAATGTCCCTCTCTAGATGTGCAAAGCTGGTAGAGACATCCCCAAAAAGACTTGTAGCTGTAATTGCAGAGAAAGGAGGTTCTACAAAGTATTGACTCCGGGGGGCGCCATACAAATGCACCCCATCTTTTCACATATTTATTTGTAACAAATTTTGAAAACCATTTATCATTTTCCTTCCACTTCACAATTATGTGCCACTTTGTGTTGGTCTATCACATAAAATCCCAATAAAATACATTTACGTTTTTGGTTGTCACATGACAAAATGTGGAAAATTTCAAGGGGTATGAATACTTTTTCAAGGCACTGTACATATTATACCTTATAAGATCACTATTATATCAAAATATGTATCTTCACTTATATGTTATGAAATAAAAAAAAAACACAAACAAATAAAAAAGCAAATAATAAAAAGTAACAAATGTGTCAGAACCCCGCTTATCAGCGTCAATCTCCGCCACATCGCCGCACGAGTCCCGAGCTCGCCTCTCTCCCAGCGCACTTAAACTGCCACATCCAGAACTCTGTCTCCGTGGCAACTGGTTACTCTCCCCATCAATTGAGCGAGGGTCGCCATGGAAACACATATACAAGACAAATTCCTCACCGCAGCCGAGGACCAGATGGCAGAGAATACGGAAACTCACGGGTAAAAGGGACATTGGGAAGGAAGGAAGGGGGGAGGGGACGCCCGGTGATGGGTCAGACCCGGGGACTGCGGTCTGCGCACATGGACAAACCCTTGAAATGTGTAATAAAACCATATCTAATATTTCTTTGCAGCTCCACCTCTCTAGATAGACAGGTAAAGTATAGATTAGGAGATTTTCATGGAGACATCGTGCAAATGGGCTGCCTTCTATGTGAAAAGACCTGAACCCTAAATGGACAACATTTGGATTACCTAAAAATAGTCATTTTGATAATATATATATATATATATATATATATATATATATATATATATTTTTTTTTTTTTTTTTAATAAAGTCCCTTTTTTCACCCTTCATCCTTTGTTTCATCTCAGAGCTGCTGATCCTCTCCAACGTCTTTAAGCCACTTCCTGTCTATATGCGCTCACTCCAGCATCAGCTGCCCATCATTGCTCTGGACTGGCTTTCTGATGGTGACAACAGTGGTTCATGTCTATGAAAAATTGACAGCATGTCGGCATGGTCGCAATCCCTCATGATTAAGCTCCAAGGGGTGGAGCGAAACACGTTGGTGATGTGGCCTTGGTTGGAGACCAGGCTGAGGTTGCTACATACTATATCGATTGATGGGATTGTTCAATGAGACAGACCTTCCTTCACGCTTGTGGTCACCAGTAGCGGCTCCTCTGACAACGCAGTAGAACAACTGAGATAGGACAGAAGACCGCCGTTACCCTATGACAGGAAGTTCCTGAACAAGGACTTTTAGGGCAGGATCGCCAGGGATTCATCCAATGAAAAGGATCAGATTTTAGAAATCTAGAAAAATTTTTGAAACAACAAAAATCTCACAATTGCGTAGTGAGAACAAGAGTTCCTGCTGCGTAATTTTTACGCGATTCTGCGTGTTGCAGAAGGCATTCACTTGAATGGGGCTGCCCTATGCGCCTTTGCTGATCGAAAAGAAGCTCCTGCTTTTTTGGGGACAATCTTCATGCTTTTTTTTATTTTTTTAAAGGCACAGTGCGCTGCGTGATCCTGTTGCTTGACAATCGTGGAAAAAAATCGTATCGCATTTGGGGTACCATTGAAAGATAATGGCAACCCAATCGTGTGCCGCAAGTTTTGCTGCGATTTGCCATGCCGCGATTGCCATGCCATTTGGAATTGCGGGCGGAATCGCGGCGATTCGGAATTCTGCCCGCTATTACAAATTACGAAGTGTGAATGGAGCCTGATATATTATGACCTATTCTAGAGATTTGGTTCATACACATTTGCAGGGTACACACAGCATGGGACAAAAACTGATAGACAACAAAAACCAAACAATACGGAGTTACACTTGAAATGAAAAAAAAAAAAAATGAAAAAAAAAATACTCATGAATTGAAGGGGATCCTGATAAAAAAAAAAAAGGGGGAAACCTACAAACGTTGGGTGGAATGCTAACAAAATGAAGGGGGGGGGGGGGTTCCTAAAAAAGTAGCAAGAGATCCTAATAATAAAAAAGGGGGTGGACCTTAAAATGTAGCTAGGAACCCTAATAAAGAGGCACTGGGATCTGATCAAAGTGAGGGGAAAAATGATAACGTGGCGGAGAGAAAAAAAAAAGAGGTGGGAGATCCTAATAAAAGGTAAGGATCTTGATTAAAGGGGGGGCAGGGATCCTAAAAAAAAGTAGCAGAGGATCCCAATAAAGGGGTAGCAACCGAAAAAAAAAAATCCCATAAGCTTTGAAATCGCGCTACTTCAGTGCGATTTCAAAGCCGCACAGCAGTGCGATTTGCACTGCCGATTTCACTGCAGCTTCTTCATGTATTTAAAGGTTTCAATCATGTTCGGATCCTGATAAAAGGAGGGGGGAAACTTAAAAAAGTAGAAAGATATCTTGATAAAAGGGGCAGGGACACTAAAAAAAAAAAAAAAAAAAAAAAAAGGGGGGTGCAGGTGGTCCTAATAAAAAGGACAGGGATTCAGATGAGGGGGAATCTTATAAAGAAGCAAGAGGATCCTGATGGAGGGGTCAGGACCCTGAAAAATGAGGGGATCCTAAAAAGTAAGGAGGGATTTCCTAAAAAAAGTAGCGAGGAATCCTGATAATGACAGAGAATCTGAATGGAAAGTTCGGATAAAGGGGCGGGGGATCTAGTAAATGGACAAGAAATGCAAATGGGTTACCTGGGGAGCGCTATTCACAATGCTTTCACAATGCTGCATTTTTATTGTGCTGAAAACGCAAGAAAAACGCAATCCTTTTAAATCCTTTGGGACTCTTCACACCACAGCATTGCAGGTGCGTGCGTTTTGAAAGTACTGCATGCTACATCTTTGATGCTTTTTCAATACCACACCAAAAAACATAGGTTCCTCATTGAAATGAATAGAAACGTGGCAAAAAAAAAAAAAAAAAAGGTGAAAAACGCACCGGCATTGCATTTTTGGTGCATCTTTTGAGTCACATGTCCAAGTCTCACAGGTCCATGCTGGGTAACAGGCACCCAGAAAATGCACCAGAAACGCATCACAAACGTGTTTTTTGCAACACAGCAGTGTGAAAGCACCCCAAAAGGGGGCAGGGATCTGATAATGGAGCGAGGAATCCTAAAAAAGGGGGCGAAGCCCCCCGATTTATGAACTCTGCAACCTTTTCCAAGCGTTTTCCTCTCTCGCAGTCTTCCGCCTGTTTTTCCTCTATGTACCAACAGGTGGCTAACCGTTCCATGACCTAAATCGGCTGCACGGAGGTCTTTATGCGATATGATTTAATGACGCGGCTTCTCTCTTTCCGGGTTAATAGCCTTCGTCGTCTGCGCCGCCTTTTAATTGCATAGGTGTCCTTTTATGAAAGTGAGGTAAAATACCTCGATTCAGTTTCTCAGCCATTCTCAGGGGAGATCGCTCTCCTCTGAGTGCCTGTTTATGAAAGTGTGTAGATGCTTCTCATGTTGAGTTGAGAAGCGATCTACAAATGCCAGGAACTCCTGAGAAACGGCTCCTCTCACTATAATCTCGCGTGATATAGCGGGATTACAGTATGAGCAACCATAAAATACAAAGTGTAACACAAATCAGCACACATTTCCAACAAATTAATAAAATAACAACGTTAAATTCCCCCTACACAATATACATTAACCTAATTATAAAAAAACATTGTTTTTATCAATATTTAAAGAATCATACATGTCCTTATTTAAATGTGAATGGGTGTATAGTAAATGAATGTAATGCACCTATGTAATGCAGCTATACACCATTCATATAAATGCAAAATACATTTATAATCATTAAAAATATAATTTTAATAAAGTATACAAGTATAAATATTTATTAATAAATTAAAATAAAATATATTTCATAATTGATAAACATAAAAATTGATAAACTGGTGCAATGCGAGAACACTGCGAATCCACTGCGGGTTACCGCATCGCACCGACTCGCATGTCAGTTCACACTGCCATATGCGAATCGCTGGGGAGTGTCAATACATTGTTAACGACACCCCCAGTTCAGCTTGCATATCGCACTGCGAACTGACAGTCCGGACATGAATCGGATCGCATATGTGTGAACACACATGCGATCCGATTCTGGTCCGAACAGAAAAAAGGGGTCCTGTGCGTGTTTGCACCAAATGCGGTGCAATATCAGCCATACTATCTGTACAGCTGATATCGCCACCGCACAGACATCGCATGTAATGTGAATGGCAGTGTGCTGCGAATTAAATGCGATGCCTGTGCGATGTCCGGCATCGCACAAGTGTGAACTGGGCCTAAAAGTTAACAACACCCCAATCAGTTCGCATATCGCAGTGCGATCTGCAAACTCAGACAGTAATTGAATCGCATGGGTGTGAACACCCCATGCGATCCGATTCTGCTGTGGACCAAAAAAAAGGGTCCTGTAAGAGTTTGGTCCGAGGGCAATGCAAATTTAGCAATACTATCTGTATGGCTGAAATCGCATCGCACAGAGATCGGATGTGATTTTGCACTGCAGTGCGGTGCGAATCACATCCGATCTTGGACACCGCAGCAGTCGGAACTGGCCCTAAACCATATTGCATTTGCACCAAAATGTACAGGACCCTTTATTTGGCCCGCACTGGAATCTGATTGCATGGGTGTGAACACGCATGCGATCCGATTCCTGCACCATTACATAGTTCGCACTGCGATCTGTGAAATGATCTGGGGGTGTCATTAACTTTACATTGACACCCGCAGTGGTGCGCAGATGTCAATGTAGGTGCGATGTGAAAACCCACACAGGAATCACGCTGGTTCACGCATCGCACAAGTGTGAACCCAGCCAGAGACGTGAACATCTAAAAAATATATATATATATATCTATATATATCTATAGCTATATCTATATATAGCTATAGATATATATAGATACAGATATATATATATCTATAATATACATATATATATATATATATACATATATATATATATACACATATATATATACATATATAGATATATAGGTTTGACTGTTTGGTGAAAGAAAGAAGTCAAAAGACTTCTTGCTTTCTCCAGAATATCAGTCAGTTTCAGGCTTCTCACTCTGATTCTCCACTTCTGAAATGGTGAATCAGAAAGTGAGAATTCTGTCACAGATCGCCAGTGAGGTGCCGAGATCGCACCTTCATAAACTGGCCGTTTCTGTGAATTCTCACTGTGCTGAGATAATCAGCGGAGAACATGTTCTCCGCTGATTATCTCAGTTTCATAAACTGGTAATGAGCTGAGATCAGCGGTGAGACTCGGGATCGCCGCTGATCTCAGTTTCATAAAAGGACACCATAGTAATTATGGAAATGAAAAAAGGCCTAATGACAAGAGCAATCAGATGGTGCTTATGGCAGGCAGTGGGCACAGCCCAATGGCGCTGAAGCTGGTGGGGAAAGCGAGCGTGACGCAGTGATGTCCAGAAAGTCTACCTGTCCGCCCACACATTGTTGTGGTTTTTTTTGTTTTTGTCTGAGCATACCGTAGATCTAGGTTTGTCCCAAGCAAGATTTTGAAGCCACTTACTGGTTTACTGACTCCCTCCTTTTACTGGAAGTCTATTCCAACTATTCTTTACAAAGTAAGATTTTACTGAAAGAATAGTTGATGCTTGAAATCGACAATAGACTTCCAGCAGAGGTAGTGAGTCAGTCCACAGTAAGTGGATTCAAACATGCTTGGGACAAACAGATTGATAAGAAGAAGAAAGAAGATAAGAAGAAAAGAAGAAAGAAGAAGAAGAAGAAAGAAAAAGAAAAGAAGAAAGAAGAGAAGAAAGAAAAGAAGAAGAAAGAAGAAAGAAAGAAGAAGAAAGAAGAAAGAAAGAAGAAGAAAGAAGAAAGAAAAGAAGAAGAAAGAAGAAAGAAAGAAGAAGAAAGAAGAAAGAAAAGAAGAAGAAAGAAGAAAGAAAGAAGAAGAAAGAAGAAAGAAAAGAAGAAGAAAAGAAGAAAGAAAGAAGAAGATAAGAAGAAAGAAAAGAAGAAGAAAGAAAGAAAGAAAAGAAGAAGAAAGAAGAAAGAAAAGAAGAAGAAAGAAGAAAGAAAAGAAGGAAGAAAGAAGAAAGAAAAGAAGAAGAAAGAAGAAAGAAAGAAAGAGAAAGAAGAAAGAAAAGAAAGAAAGAAAAGAAGATAAGAAGAAAGAAAAGAAGAAGATAAGAAGAAAGAAAAGAAGAAGAAAGAAGAAAGAAAAGAAGAAGAAAGAAGAAAGAAAAGAAGAAGAAAGAAGAAAGAAAAGAAGAAGAAAGAAGAAAGAAAAGAAGAAGAAAGGAGAAAGAAAAGAAGAAGAAAGAAGAAAAGAAGGAAGAAGAAGAAAGAAGAGAAGAAGGAAGAAGAAGAAAGAAGAGAAGGAAGAAGAAGAAAGAAGAGGAGAAGGAAGAAGAAGAAAGAAGAGGAGAAGGAAGAAGAAGAAAGAAGAGGAGAAGGAAGAAGAAGAAAGAAGAAATAAGAAGAAATAAGAAGAAGAAGAAAGAAGAAATAAGAAGAAGAAGAAAGAGGAGAAGAAGGAAGAAATAAGAAGAAGAAGAAAGAAGAAAGAAAGAAGAGAAGAAGGAAAAAGGAAGAAAGAAGAGAAGAAGGAAAAAGGAAGAAGAGCAGAGTCGATTGACCACTTGTTTTTTTTTCTGCCGTCACTCCTCTAGGTTTCTATTTCCTCTATCAGGATCCCCTGCTACTCTTTTTTTAGAATCCCTGCTCCATTTATTAGGATCCTTACCACTTTAGTAGGATCTCCCACACCTTTAAAACAACAATTTCTACGCCCCTTTATTAGCTTTTTTACCCTCCCATTTATCAGAAATCCATGCTCCAAACATAGATCTATACTCAGACTGAAAAAAAAAAAAAAGAAGTTAAAAACGCACACAAAAACAAAACAAAAATAACAAACATAAAACAAAAAATTAACAAACCCATAAAAACGAAAAATAACAAAAACAGCAAAAAACTAAACAAAAAAAACACAAAAACAACCCCCCCCCCCCAAAAAAAAAGCATGTCTATAAATATACAAAAAATGGGACAGACTTGACAGACCACTTGGTCTTTTGTCTGCCACCACTCTTCTAGGTTTCTATACCCTTTATCAGGATCCCCTGCTACTTTTTTTTGGATCCCTGCTCCTACCTTTTATCAGAATCTGCCGCCCCCACCCCCCTTTATCAGAATCTGCAGCCCCCCCCAGCCCCCCCTTATCAAAATCTGTAGCCCCCCCTTTATCAGAATCTGCAGCCCCCCCCCCTTATCAGAATCTGCAGCCCCCCCCCTTATCAGAATCTGCAGCCCCCCCCCCTTATCAGAATCTGCAGCCCCCCCCCCTTATCAGAATCTGCAGCCCCCCCCTTTATCAGAATCTGCAGCCCCCCCCCCTTTATCAGAATCTGCAGCCCCCCCCCCTTTATCAGAATCTGCAGCCCCCCCCCTTTATCAGAATCTGCAGCCCCCCCCCCTTTATCAGAATCTGCAGCCCCCCCCTTTATCAGAATCTGCAGCCCCCCCCTTTATCAGAATCTGCAGCCCCCCCCCCCTTTATCAGAATCTGCAGCCCCCCCCCTTTATCAGAATCTGCAGCCCCCCCCCTTTATCAGAATCTGCAGCCCCCCCCCTTTATCAGAATCTGCAGCCCCCCCCCTTTATCAGAATCTGCAGCCCCCCCCCTTTATCAGAATCTGCAGCCCCCCCCCCTTTATCAGAATCTGCAGCCCCCCCCCCTTTATCAGAATCTGCAGCCCCCCCCCCTTTATCAGAATCTGCAGCCCCCCCCCCTTTATCAGAATCTGCAGCCCCCCCCCCTTTATCAGAATCTGCAGCCCCCCCTTTTATCAGAATCTGCAGCCCCCCCCCTTTTATCAGAATCTGCAGCCCCCCCCCCTTTTATCAGAATCTGCAGCCCCCCCCCTTATCAGAATCTGCAGCCCCCCCCTTATCAGAATCTGCTGCCCCCCCCTTTATCAGAATCTGCAGCCACCCCCCCCTATCAAAATCTGCAGCCCCCCCCCCCCCCCTTTATCAGAATCTGCTGACCACCCTTTATCAGAATCTGCTGACCACCCTTTATCAGAATCTGCTGACCACCCTTTATCAGAATCTGCTGACCACCCTTTATCAGAATCTGATGACCCCCCCCTTTAACAGAATCCCATGCTCCAAACATAGATCTAAACTCCTTATTATAACATCTACATGTGAAACAAAAAAAAGAAAACACACCACGCACACACAAAAAAACAACATAAACAAGAATAGCAAAAGAGAAACACAAATAAATAAATAAATAAATAAACATAAAAACAAATATAGCAAAAAAAAAAAAAAAAACAAAATCTATAAAAAAGATACAAAAAATGGGGCAGACTTGATTTCTGCCGCCACTCTTTTGTTTCTAAGCCTGGTACTCTAATCTGGAGAAATTTTGTATTGAAAAATAAGCATTTCCAAAGAATATATAATTTATACCATGGGACAGGAGATCATGATGCTAAAAAAGGAAGTATAGCTACTGAGTGTTGTCACAGCTCCGGCCTTCAGGACAGTGCCAAAGCCTAAACTGAGGTCAGGGTGCCGTAACGCTTTCAGGAAGCTATGTACAGCACCCTGCCTGGTTCCTCCCACCAGCCATGATCTGCCTGCATTGCATAGAAATTCACAGAGACCACAAGCCCTCAGTGAGGGAAACAGACCCAAGACTGGTAACATGGCAATGATTGGTAAGCCCCGCTTGGAGAGGAACGACCTTCACAATCGTCTCTCATTTTAAATCATTTCAGTGGTTGAACAGCTGCCTACGACAACGGCTTCTGTAACTAAATATTTTCCTGCTGTCCTCAGACTGAACCGAAGAGTCTCTAATTCATGAATATGACATTTCTAACTAAATTTTAGTAGCAACCTTTGTAAAAAAAAAAAATAAAAAAAAAAATGGAGATGGCTGAATTCCCCGGCTCTGTAATGAATCGGCTGCGAGGGTCATATAGTGACACTCAATCAGGAGAGCCGCCTGGAACGTCTCATTACAAGAAGTGTCGAGTATCGTCCCGGAAAGGTCAATGCGACAATTCGTACAATCATCAGAATATATCAATATCCTCATTCTGGGCTTAGCAGGACACACATGGGGCTCCGTCGGGGGTCATTCACAGCAAAGCACGTGCGATGTTAATGCAATGATCCATTTGTGTGTGTTGAGTTGTGTTGACATTCATTCTTAAAGTGGACGTGTCACTGCAATAAACGTGCCAAAAAAAAAAAAAAAAAAATGGGAAAAAAAAAAAAAATAAAACAGCCAAAACCAGAGACGGGCAGAGTCAGCCTCAAGTATCTCTTGGATTTTCAAACAGTGGGATCTCCCCACTTTAATTCCAGCCTCTGTGCTTAGCCACCTGGAAGCCCAATGGGCTGTCCCTGCCTACCTTTGTGTGCTCCAACCCCCTCCTGGGCTGTCCCTGCCTACCTTTGTGTGCTCCAACCCCCTCCTGGGCTGTCCCTGCCTACCTTTGTGTGCTCCAACCCACATAGAAGGTCACCACCCCCCATTGTGTGCTCCAACCCCTTCCTGGGCTGTCCCTGCCTAGGTTCGTGTCTCTTACCCCCACGGGAGTCACCTGCCCACCTTTGTGTGCTCTCACCCACATAGAAGGTCACCACCCACCGTGTGCTTCCACCGCCTCGTGGGCTGTCTTGGGTCCCATCCCCCATGGGAGTCCACGCCTAACTTTGTAAACATCCCTAAATCAACTTTGTGTCTTCCCAAACAGGCTGTTTTTCACCCATCTTTATGTGTTCCCAACCCCCTGCTGGGCCATCCCTGCCTATCTTTGGGGTTTTTTTCTCCATGGGAGTGCCCAGCCACCTTTGTGTGCCCACACCTACCTAGGATTCCCCTAATGGGCTTTGCTCACCTTTATGAGCAACTCTATGTCTTCCCAAACAGGCTGTCTCCACGCACCTTCGTGTGCTCCCAGCCCCTCCTGGGCTGTCCCTGCCTACTTTTGGGTATTTTCCCCACATGGGACTCTCTGCCTACCTTTTTGTGCTCTCACCCAAATGGAAAGTCACCACCCACCATTGTGTGCTCCACGCCCTCCATGCCCTTCGGATATTTTCCCCACACAGAAGTCTCCACCTACCTTTGGGTGCTCTCACCCACATGGAAAGTCACCACCCACCATGGTGTGCTCCCATGCCCTCCTGGGCTGTCCCTGCCTACCTACCTTTGGGTATCTTCTCACACAGAAGTCTCCGCCTACCTTTGGGTGCTCTCACCCACTTGGAAAGTCACCTCCCACCATTGTGTGCTCCCACCCTCTCCAGAGCTGTCCCTGCCTATGTTTGGATCTCATGCCCCCCGGAGTTCCCACCTATCTTTGTAAACATCCCCAGTCAACTCTATGTCATCCCAAACAGGCTGTCTCCACTCATCTGTGTGTGCTCCCAGCCCCTCCTGGGCTGTCCCTGCCTATCCTTGGGTCTTTTTCTCCATGGGAGTGCCCAGCCACCTTTGTGTACTCCCACCCACCTTTGTCTTCCCCACTGGGCTGTCCCTGTTCACCTTTGTAAACATCCCCACTCAACTTTGTGTCTTCCCAAATAGGCTGTCTCTATCCACCTTTGTGCGCTCCCACACCTCATTGGCTGTCCCATTCCACCTTTGTGCTTCCCTCCCATGGGTTGTGCATGTCCACCTTTGTGGGTTACCCACCTGTCTTTGTGTCTTCCCCAGATGGACTGTCTCCACCCACCTTCATATGCTCCCACACCTCATGGGCTGTCCCCTCCACCTTGCTGCCTCTTTGCCCATAAGCTGTCCCCACCCACCCTGTGTGCTCCTCTCCAATGGGCTTTCTCCTACTACATTTGTCTTCCTCCCAATCACTACCTCCCCCCCCTAACCTTGTGTCCCCCCCCCAACCTTGTGTCTCCCCCTATGGGCTGTCCCTGTCCACCTTTCTGGATAGCCTCATCTGCCTTTGTGTCCTCCTCAAATGGTATGTCTCCGCCCACCTTCACATGCTCCCACCCCTCATGGGCCATCCACTCCACCTTTGT
>JBBDGP010004514.1:15000-94386 GCA_037952835.1 Lithobates septentrionalis | reverse complement strand
GCATTGCTTGCGGTTGATTTCCTGTACAGTTTGCTAGTAACACTGCCCTTCTCACCTCTGCAGACCTCTACATCAAGAAACGTGATGCATTGTTTGTCGAATGACATAGTGAAATTGAGGTTGAAGTCGTTGCGGTTCATCCTCAATAGACACTCCCTAAGGAGGTCGGTTGGTCCGTCCCAAACGATGAAGAGGTCGTCGATGTACCGGTACCAACACAGTATGTGGTCCGTGTACATCGACAAGCTCTCATCGCTTAGGAACATGGCCTCCCACTCCCCCAGGTACAGGTTGGCATACGATGGGGCACAACATGTCCCCATCGCAACCCCCTGCACCTGGAGGTAGTGGGAGCCATTAAAGGTGAAAACATTATGGCTGAGAATATGTTCCAAAAGTGAAGTAATGAATTCACTATATGTAGGGTCCAGGTCTTGTGCTGTGCGTAAAACGTGTTTTATGGCTGCTACGCCCTTCTCATGGGGGATAGAGCTGTAAAGGGACTCGACGTCAATTGTGACAAACATGGCATGTTCGGGAATTTTTTGCTGGTCAATGATTTGTAAAAAATGTACTGTATCCTTTACAAAAGAGGGGAGGGCGTAAACAAATGGTTTGAGTACTTCATCTATCAGCCTGCTCGCATTTTCACTGATAGCCCCTATACCGGAGATGATCGGTCTGCCGGGGGGATTTTTGATGTCTTTATGGACTTTGGGCAAGGCATAGAATACTGGTGTATGTGGGAAGTCGTTTCTGATAAACTGCCATAGGGATTTGGTGATAGTAGAGTTGGAATATGCCGTGTCTACCAATATGTAAAAGTCCTTGTTATGTAAAAGGGAAATGGGATGGGGGGAAGGAAGGGTGAGCGGGGAGGGGGGGGGGGGGGAGGGAGGGGGGAAAAGGGGTTGGGAAAGGGAGGGGGGGGAAAAAGAAGATAGAAAAAGGGGGGAAGAAAAAGGAGGAAAGAGGGGAACAGAAAGGGGGGGGAAGAAAAGAAGCAGAGAGAAAGAGATGGTAAATAAAGAGACAGAAGAAAGAACAAAGGAAAAATGTAGGGCCTCCAAATAGGATGAGTGGCTAATAGTTTCAATAAAGGACACTAGATAATTGGATGTATTATAAAAGGAAGGGGTGAACCCCAGAACATAGCAGATAGCAAATAAAGCAAGTGAAACATGAAAGATAACAGGCAGGCAGGATCCAACTGACCTCATAGATGAAATTAATTTATCCCAAATACTAGACTCTATTGAAAGATCGAATGAACCCCTGAAGGGAAACATCTCCACACTTAAAAAGAAGTCTGATTTCTGCCCTGCGCCAAGTACCCATCCAAACGCAGCAGCCTTCTTAAGGCTAGTTGGCAAAGAACTAGATAAAATAAGAATCCACAACAAATTCCCTGAAAACCTCACTAGAAATGAGAAGGCAGCGCTCAAATCATTGTCAAAAAATGACAATATCACGATTAAAAATGCAGATAAGGGTGGAAACATTGTAGTATTTGACAATAAGGATTACATCAAGATGTGCAATAAAATACTGGACAAGCGAGAGTGGTATCGCCCTATACCGGCGAGTCTGGTCAAAAAATACAACAAGGACTTTTACATATTGGTAGACACGGCATATTCCAACTCTACTATCACCAAATCCCTATGGCAGTTTATCAGAAACGACTTCCCACGTACACCAGTATTCTATGCCTTGCCCAAAGTCCATAAAGACATCAAAAATCCCCCCGGCAGACCGATCATCTCCGGTATAGGGGCTATCAGTGAAAATGCGAGCAGGCTGATAGATGAAGTACTCAAACCATTTGTTTACGCCCTCCCCTCTTTTGTAAAGGATACAGTACATTTTTTACAAATCATTGACCAGCAAAAAATTCCCGAACATGCCATGTTTGTCACAATTGACGTCGAGTCCCTTTACAGCTCTATCCCCCATGAGAAGGGCGTAGCAGCCATAAAACACGTTTTACGCACAGCACAAGACCTGGACCCTACATATAGTGAATTCATTACTTCACTTTTGGAACATATTCTCAGCCATAATGTTTTCACCTTTAATGGCTCCCACTACCTCCAGGTGCAGGGGGTTGCGATGGGGACATGTTGTGCCCCATCGTATGCCAACCTGTACCTGGGGGAGTGGGAGGCCATGTTCCTAAGCGATGAGAGCTTGTCGATGTACACGGACCACATACTGTTTTGGTACCGGTACATCGACGACCTCTTCATCGTTTGGGACGGACCAACCGACCTCCTTAGGGAGTGTCTATTGAGGATGAACCGCAACGACTTCAACCTCAATTTCACTATGTCATTCGACAAACAATGCATCACGTTTCTTGATGTAGAGGTCTGCAGAGGTGAGAAGGGCAGTGTTACTAGCAAACTGTACAGGAAATCAACCGCAAGCAATGCCATACTGCATGCAAGCAGTTTTCACCCCAAACCCCTTCTCAATTCTATCCCATATAGCCAGTACTTGAGAGCAAAACGGAACTGCTCAGACAGCAACACCTTCAAACTAGAGGCGAACAAGCTGCGCGATAGGCTATTACTAAGGGGGTACTCCCATACATCTTTGAAACGCTCTTTTAAAAAAGCCCTCTTGCAGCCTAGAGAAGAACTGCTATACTCTCAAAAAACCAATAAATCTGACAAGAATGATATGGGTACTCTTAGAATCATTACTAAATTCAACAACCAACACAGACAGGTGAGGAACATTGTGACTAAATACTGGCACATGTTACAATGCGATCCAACTCTAGGACCCTTGGTCCCACAGAGACCCCTTTTCACTTTTAAAAGAACTACCTCCCTGGGAGATAAAATCACAGCTAGTGAATTTAAGGCAACGAACAACAAGACACACTGCAAACATAAGGGGACATTCATGTGTGGCAAATGTAGATACTGCAAATACATGCTTACAACCAGAAACCCGACCCTTCCAAATGGACAGTCATTCCGCCCCAGACATTTTGCCAATTGCAGGACCTCTGGGGTGATCTACTTACTCCTCTGTGAATGTACCTGCTTCTATGTAGGAAAAACTAAGAATGAATTTTGGAAGAGGGCATACAGACATTTAGCAAGTATGGAAACTGGTGACCCGGACCTCCCATTGGGGAGGCACACCTTAATAGTACATAATGGTATATGCCCAAAAATCAAATTTCTTATCTTGGATCGGGTACATCCAGAATCAAGGGGAGGGGACTGGAACAAGACACTGCTGCAACTAGAGTCCCGGTGGATATATAACCTAAGAGCCACCGAACCCCCAGGCCTAAATGAAACCATTTGGTTTAAACCCTTCCTCGAAGGCTTTTCATCTGGTGGTAGAGAGCAATAGGGAGGACCACCCCATAGACAACGACAGGTTTGGGGTGGCACTATGGACCAGTCAACTACTCTTACTCCATCTATTATCATCACCAAACATGGGGGGCTATACTATTAGCCTATTCTCCCTTCCCCCCCCGTTTTCCTTTCCCCCCCCTCCCCTCCCCCTTTTCTTCCCCCCCCCCCTTTCCCCCCCCCCCTTTTTTTCCCTTCCCCCCCCCCCCTTTCCCGTTGGCTCACATATTATGGGACATACAGTCCCTATACTATATACTATGTCACTCTAGGTCATGTATTGAAATGCTGTTTTATATCCTGTATACTGTATGATACTTGAGGTTACCGATGTCCAAACGATATGCGTATATATCTGATGTCACTCTATTTGTATAACATGCCCTTGAATTACACTCTCAATATCTATATGCGATTATTGTACTGTTTTGTTATGTTTTGCGAGGTCTTCCTCCACCAGATTGCCCTCCCAACCTGTATTGCACTGTCCATCGGCCCTGTTTCCCTGCTATAGCAACAAGATTTGGCACTGTATTCTCTATTTAGCTGCATATTATATATGCTTTTTTTTATCTGTCCTACAACATGACCTGTGATCCGCCCGGCACGAAAAGAGCCGCCTGAGCTAACCTTGGACTCATGGTGGCGCTGTGTGAGGTACAGAATCATCTGTCCTCCATCTTGCGACCCCAGCGGACATGCGCAGTCCGCTGGGGAAGCTAGACGTGCCGGCGGGTGCAGTAGGCGTGGCCACGCCCCCACGTCGTATGCGTCCGCATGCGCTGTGGATGCCTGGCGGCGCGCGCTCCACCCGGGGGGCCAGCCACAGTGTTTCCGCCCCTCCCTCACCACAATCAGCTGTTGATGCTTTTCCATCAACAGCTGATAGGTGGGGAGGGCTTTATATATCCGGCTTCAGCCCACACCAGGCGTCATCTGCTGCTGACAGGACGCTTTCGGTGTGAGGTGCTGCAACACTTGGTTAGTAACCCACTACATATTATTGACATGGACTCCTTTATTGGAACCATTAATTACAAATCCTGCCTGCCTGTTATCTTTCATGTTTCACTTGCTTTATTTGCTATCTGCTATGTTCTGGAGTTCACCCCTTCCTTTTATAATACATCCAATTATCTAGTGTCCTTTATTGAAACTATTAGCCACTCATCCTATTTGGAGGCCCTACATTTTTCCTTTGTTCTTTCTTCTGTCTCTTTATTTACCATCTCTTTCTCTCTGCTTCTTTTCTTCCCCCCCCTTTCTGTTCCCCTCTTTCCTCCTTTTTCTTCCCCCCTTTTTCTATCTTCTTTCCCCCCCCCTCCCTTTCCCAACCCCTTTTCCCCCCTCCCTCCCCCCCCCCCCTCCCCCCATCCCATTTCCCTTTCCCCCCCCCCCTTCCACCCCCCCCCCCTCCCCTCCTTACTTCTTTTTCCTCTCCCCCTTTCCCCCTCTCTTGTTCCCCCCTGTTCTTTTACAAATCAGGGTTCTAACTTACCTCTCATTTTCATGTTGACCTTCCAGTTATTTGGACCACACTTGATCTATATTCACCATCAGCTACTGTGCTTTACAATTTTAGGCGGACCAGGTAGGACACATTTTTTGGATTTTCCATGTATTACTTTGGCTATCCATACGCACATACATTCTTACATATATGTATATATCTTCATGACTTACAGGATACACATTTGGCCCCAGTGTGATCTCAGATCTAAACTGCTATACGCCCGTTTACATTGGGCCCTCCTTCCCATTGGAAGGAAGAATAAAACCATTTTCACACTTCCACCTCGATAGTGGCTCTGCGAATACTGCTGTTACACCTTACTAAGGCTCCACACATTACGACCAGGGAACGCGTCCGATGGGCAGCACGTCAATACCTCTATGTTTCTTTTAAATTCGTCTTGGAATGCATAATCTATACCCATAGATACCAATGTAAGTGTAAACAGAAAAATGTATGTATATATATACAGATCCTTACAACTATAGAGGTTGTTCTTTATGATCTTTTCACTGTGTACTTACTATGTTTATGTTATACATACTATTTCCCATATAGAAAATTCTTGTTGCAAACCCTACAATCACCCCTGAAGAAGGAGGCATAAGTAACTCCGAAACGCGTCGGGTGCAAATGTATTGGTATCATTTGTCTTTGCATTTATGGAACTGCATTCCTTGTTTTTAATTATGTGATTATGTGACGTATTTGACTATTTTTTGTTATTAATAAATTGTTATCTACTCTATATACCTTTCTAAATATTTTCTTAAATGTGCCTTTAAAGTCCGCTAGGGGAATCTCTTCTGTTTCAAATTTGACATTTAGGATGTGGCACAATCAGTAGATAATTGATCGATCAAAGTTCTTGTTCTGACCATCTCCTGTAGCATGTCTGCAGTCTGTAAACATATCTTTTGGCAGGTCTGCAGTCTCTGATCATTTCCTCTATCAAACCCGAGGTCTCTGACCATTTTCTGTATCATGTCTACGTCTCTGATTATTTCTTGTATTGTACCTGCAGTCTCCGACCATCTCTTGCAGCATGTCTTCCATCTCTGATAATCTCTTTTGGCAGGTCTGCAGTCTCTAGTCATTTCTTTTATCTTACCTTCAGTCTCTGACCATCTCTTGTAGCATGTCTACAGTCTCAGACCTGTCTACTGTCTCTGACCATCTCTTTTGGCTCGCTCACTGTCTTACCCCATCTAGGTGGCAGGTGGCAGGTGACGGGCATTGGTCAACGGGCATCGGCAGCAGGCAGCGGGCACCTGCAGTGGGATCGGGCATCAGCATTGGGCATCTGCAGCAGGATCGGGCATCAGCAGCGGGCCCTGGGGGAGCGGAATCGGGAATCAGCATTGGCAGCAGGCATTGATTAGCGGCAGCGGGCATTGGGCATCTCCTCCATGCCTCCATTTCGGCGGCCATGCGCCTCCTCCCCTCCTCCTAGGCGTCCAAAAGGATCGCCTGTCCTTTCAGCCAATCGGGTAAGGGGTCTCACGACCAGCTTCCTGATTGGCCGGGAGGAGGATCAGTGTTCCAATACTGAATATTCATTTGCTATTGTAACACACCTGGGTGGGCCCTGTTCGCATCCTCTGTGCCCCGACCCCACCTTATTTTGAAGCCTATTAGAGCCTCTGGCTCTAATCAAGTGCTTCATAAAAACACCCACTCCCCATTGGAATCCAGGCATCCAGCGTTCTGAAGGGGGGCCGGACGCATGGATAGGAGGGGCGGCGCCCGTGCGCCCTTAATGGACGGACTGCCCCTGCTCTGACCATTTCCTGTAGCACGTCTGCAGTCTCTGACTATCTCTTCTAGCATTATTGCAGTCTATGACGGTCTCCTATAGCATGTCTGCAGTCTCTTTCCATCTCCTGTAGCATGTCTGCAATCTCTGACCATCTCTTGTAACACACCTGTCGTTTTTTATTATCTCCTGTTGTATGTCAGCAGTATCTGACAGTTATCTCTAGCATTACGTTCACTGTATGTTACGTGCGGCACTTTGGTGATGTCAGGAGCCGCACTTGAGTCACCCCATATCAAGAAAGCTAACAACCACTGCTCTACATTGTGATGGCAGCCTACTTCAGATGTATATAAACCTAAAATCAACATTTTACAATGAAAAACAGCCTTCTCATAGACTAAATCTGCCACCCATTGCCTAAACTATTGGAAAAGTTTTCAAAAGTTCTCTTACAATTGTACAATCTGCAGACTATCTATAATGTTTCCGCACTCTTAACCACTATGTCGGAGGGGCTGTGGAGGGGTGGATAATCTGGTTCACATTTCCTGGTACTGTCCCCTCCTGACAAATTACGGAACCTTCCATCTGATTTCAGCAATAACAAAACTGAAGGTCTCTCCAGACCCAGCATTAGATTCCTCATATATAAAAATGTAGACAACAGCATGGACTACAAATTGCAATGTAGCACAATGTAGCTGCTCTGAATGTCTCTGCGGAACCAAAAAAATTTTGGTCAGTATCAGATAAATATGACATATCTGTATAGTTTCTCAAAACCTATGCTGGTCGGCAACCGATATTAAAGCGGACATCTTGACTTTCTAAGTTTAAACCTGCTCCCACCCCCATTCTAAGTCCTATACCAGTGATGGTGAACCTTGGCACCCCAGATGTTTTGGAACTACATTGCCCACGATGCTCATGCACTTTGCAGTGTAGTTGAGCATCATGGGAAATGTAGCTCCAAAACATCTGGGTTGCCAAGGTTCGCCATCACTGCCCTATACTATCCTGTAAAGGACAGATGTGTATACTTACCTAATCTAAGGGTGCTCCAGTCTGGTCACGTGATCCCCACCAGTGGCCAGCTTTAGGGGAGAGAACTGAGATAACGGCTGCAGAGCCTGGGCAGTGACATTACCAATAGTCTTACTATGGAACATCCATTGCCCTCTGTCCCTGAAGCTGATGGGAGCTGATCACGTGATCAGACCGGATAGCCCTTAGATTAGGTAAGTATAAGTATCTTTCCATAAGGCTTAGAACGGGGGTGGGAGCAGGTTTAGGCTTAGATAGTATTAGCCTGGACTTCTACCGGACTACTATCTCCACGCAGACATTTTACGATGTATTGCTCTTTGGGTATGAAGATGCCGTTAGACCTCTTTGGTTGTCTGATTGTTGCAGTCTTAGTTAAACAGAGAGCTTTGTTTTCTTCTTCTAGGGGGTGGCTTTTGGGGCTATAGCCCCGAATCTGGAGCCCATAGCCCCAAGTCTCTGCAGGGGTCCCCAAGGGGAGGGGAAGCTCTGGGGACCCTGATGTAAGGGGGGGTTCTCTGGGGAAACGGATGTAAGGGGGGGTTCTCTGGGGAAACTGATGTAAGGGGGGGGTTCTCTGGGGACCCTGATTCAAGGGGGGGTTCTCTGGGGACCCTGATGTAAGGGGGGGTTCTCTGGGGACCCTGATGTAAGGGGGGGGGTTCTCTGGGGACCCTGGTGTAAGGGGGGGTTCTCTGGGGACCCTGATGTAAGGGGGGGTTCTCTGGGGACCCTGATGTAAGGGGGGGGGGTTCTCTGGGGACCCTGATGTAAGGGGGGGTTCTCTGGGGACCCTGATGTAAGGGGGGGTTCTCTGGGGACCCTGATGTAAGGGGGGGCTCTCTGGGGATATATACACACACACACGTATATTGCTGTATATACATGTGTATGCCTGCCCAAGCATATGACTTTACTACGCTGCTATGGGCTCTAGCCCCAGATCTTTTGTAGACCTAGCAATGCCCCTGTGGCGCATCAAGACTCCTCTCATTCTACTTGGTAGCATGCAGATAACTTTGTACTGACGTTTGACATTTTTTATTAACCGGTCTACCTGGTTGCTACCTGCACCCAAAATGTACAGTTCAAATTCCAAACATTTATTCTTTCAGACTTCCAACCAACTGACTTCCTATGTACTGTGTACTTGAAAGCATTTGACGTGTCCTGCTGACATCACAGTAGGTTGTTTGCTCCCTTGTGGCCTCAGGGCACCAATTGGCAGTCAGATTAAAGCTGGCCACAGATAGGTCGATTTTTTTTTTTTTGTTCAGCCAGCAGGTTGAGCGGGAAAAAAAACAAAAGAAAACAAATGTGCTCCTCTATTCACAAAAGTGAGGTGGATGAAGGCGTCTGCTGAGACATCTCCGCTGTTCGAATACACTAATTAGGAGCCGCAGCTGATTGACTGCAGCTGCAGATCAACAAAAGTTTTCCAACATTCCCATGCGACAGAAGTCAATCTAGCAATCGACTTCTGTGGAACTGGGATGCCGCCACATAGGTAGAAAGTAGACCGGTCTCTGTTGAACCAGCCAAATTTTCTATGATCAGCTTAAGAATGGTCACGTGGTGACCGCTGATGCTCACAATATTGAATCTGCAGGCAATAAAAAGTGTCTCATTGGGGCGGCTTCAGGAGCAGAAAATAGGACTTGAATGGTTTCATTAAGGGGGAGAACTGGGACATGCACAAAAAGAGTGGCAACACAGAAGACAGAAAATCAGATGAAATAGCGTTGCCACTCATAGAAGGTCTCATTGATGTTCATCTTTTAAATCTTAGAAATTAAGATTTTAAAAATGTATGTGAATCCCACATTTATTTTTCAGTATCTTTGGCATCATGCCCCATTGTATATAGTTGTCTTAAAGCTGAACTAAACTCCTAAAAATACTTACCTTCACCTTCCAGCAATGCGGCAGTTACATCCCTTACCGGCTGCTCTAATCTCCTCCATAGCTACTTCCTGGTTTGGTTTGGTTTGCTGGTTTGCTAAGTGAACTGTCCTCCTTTAGGGCTCATTATCATACATTAGCATGCACGTAGTTTGCTCAGTTTTGTGACGCAACCCATCTGAATGGCACTCTTAAAATGATTTGTGCCACTCGGACCTGTTCTAACAAGAGCGATATGTTGTGATATGTTGCATGCGGCAGTTTGGGTGTGCTGACCTGGAGTGTCTGACATAGGGAGCACATTCCAGCACCATTCAGATGTGATTATTGAACAATAATAATTCTTAGTATATAATATGTTAAACGTTGCAATGAAAGCACATTGCCAACAATGGGACCATACTATGCCTGTGGGCAGCTCCATATTGATAAAACAAACCAGAACTTTGTTTATTCATGGTAATATAACAGATGTTCATACCCATACCCAACCCATACCCAAACCTTCCCCACCACCCTTTTAGCGCTGCACAGCCAAGTAAAATACCCACTAATCATAGATAATGGGTGAGAATGTGATTCTCTCACTTTTGTCTCACAGTTTAGTACCTGATGCCCGATTGGTGGGCCCAAATGATATCAAATAGTTGTGGGGTTGGGGGGCAGGGGGTGACCTTGGCTTTTGGTTATGCCTCCAGTGGGCATACAAGATAGCGAGAGAGGAATTGTCAGGTTCGCTTTTATAGCATTGATTATAGGCTCTATCTAACATTTGGGACTGGCATAAACAATATACCGTATATACTCGAGTATAAGTCGAGGCCCTAATTTACTTCAAAAAAAATGGGAAAAACTTATTGACCCGAGTATAAGACGAGGGTGAGAAATGCACAGCTACTGTAAGTGAAAAAGAGGGTCAACAATGCCCATTTGCAGCATCACTGTGCCCATTTGCATGCCTCATTGTGCCCATTTGCAGCCATAGGTCCCCTGAACTTCAAACTCGGTAGTTAAGGGTTCCTAGATTCCCCCTAGCTGCAGCCAAAATTTGGGGTCTCTGAACCCAAAGGGTCCTGAAATTACATTGCTGCAGATGGACACAGTTGACTGAATTTGGGGCCCCATATCTCGGGGCCACTTAGTGCTAGGAACCCCAAATTTGGTGTGCAAACCCAGTGGAACTAGCACCATAAAATTTCCAAAGCTGGGGTTTTTGGGGCCCTGAGATACAGGGCCCCAAAAATCAGTTCAGAAAATGTCAAGCACTTTTCTGCAGCAGAGAATGACATTTTCGGAACCGGTTTTGGGGCTCCGTATCTCAGGGCCACTTGGAGCTAGGAACCCCAGCTTTGGATATGTTAGGGTACCAGTTCCATTGGGTTTTCACACCAATTTGGTGTTCCTAGCACCAAGTGGCCCTGAGATACGGGGCCCCAAAGTCGGTTCGGAAAATGAAATTTTTTGCTGCAGAAAAGTGCTTGACTCAAGTATAAGTCGAGGGGGGCACTTTCAGCACAAAAAAATGTGCTGAAAAATTCGACTTATACTCGAGTATATATGGTACGTATATTTGGGCTGGCAACACTATGTGAAGGAGCCGATCTGAGATTGGGATCCCCCAACCCCTAATTTCATATAATGAGATGAAGTTATACCTACAATAAAGGGTGCTAATCAGATGCCAACAGATCTGGGCACCTTTCCAATGGCGGTGTTTTGTAGCTAGGGGAGGGGTGACCATTGGGAAGAACTGGATTGTCTATAATGGCTTTTATGTAATGTAAGAACCCGCAGCTATGAGTTGTGAGTGCCGGGTTTCAGTTCCTGCTACAAGCCTTGAAGTTTTGACCACAATTAAAGATAATTCCTTGCATAGCATGGTTTACCTTGCAAACGTAATATTACTGTACGTTAACCCCTTCCCACCTAGTCCTAAAATCCTTTACATCCAGGGGCTATGATTGGCTGTCACAGTGGTAACATGGCAGCTCAGTTAATGTGCTGGGAGCATGCAATTAGTGCAGAAACCTCGGCCATCCATGGACTTGTATGTACAGTGTAAGGACATGGCTTACTAAAACCATGTCCTGTGGTCTGATGAGACCAAGATAAACTTATTTGGTTCAGATGGTGTCAGGCGTGTGTGGCAGCAACCAGGTGAGGAGTACAAAGACAAGTGTGTCTTGCCTACAGTCAAGCATGGTGGTGGGAGTGTCATGGTCTGGGGCTGCATGAGTGCTGCCGACACTGGGGAGCTACAGTTCATTGAGGGAACCATGAATGTCAACATGTACTGTGACATACTGAAGCAGAGCATAATCCCCTCCCTTCAGAGACTGGGCCGCAGGGCAGTAATGCAACATGAGAAGGACCCCAAAAACACCTCTAAGATGACCACTGCCTTGCTAAAGAAGCTGAGGGTAAAGGTGATGGACTGGCCAAGCATGTCTCCAGACCTAAACCCTATTGAGCATCTGTAGGGAATCCTCAAACAGAAGGTGGAGGAGCGCAAGGCCTGTAACATCCACCAGCTCCGTGATGACGTCAAAGAGGAGTGGAAGAGGACTCCAGTGACAACCTGTGAAGCTCTGGTGAACTCCATGCCCAAGAGGGTTAAGGCAGTGCTGGAAAATAATGGTGGCCACACAAAATATTGACACTTTGGGCCAAAATTGGACATTTTCACTTAGGGGTGTACTCACTTTTGTTGCCAGTGGTTTAGACATTAATGGGGGGACAACAAATTTACACTGTTATACAAGCTGTACACTCACTACTTTACATTGTAGCAAAGTGTCATTTCTTCAGAGTTGTCACATGAAAAGATATAATAAAATATTTACAAAAATGTGAGGGGTGTACTCATTTGTGTGAGACACTGTATATGGCTAGATTTTCTCTCATTCACGTTCTTATAAAAAGCTCCACCTCTGGCTATTGTACTTGGCAGCCACCATACCAGCGGCTGTACAAATACCCGAGCAGTGACTACATCTGATATGCCCCCGGCAGTGCAGGCGGCGATCTCTGTGATCGTTGTGTCCTTCAGACACAGCTGATCACAGATCGGGGTAAAGAGCCAATCATAGCGTCTCTTTATAACGTGATCAGCTGTGTCCAATCATAGCTGATCACGATGTAAACACACTTGCCGGTTATCGGCATTCCTTTCCCCATGCTGTCACAGAGGAGAGAGCCATTAACTGGCTAGTGTGAAAGTGGATATCTGCACTGATCATCAGGGCACTCATCTTCAGTGATCAGTGCAGCCCCAACAGTGCCCATCAGTTCTGCCTATCAGTGCCAATCAGTGCCCATCAGTGCTGCTTATTAATGCCCATCAGTGCCGCATATCAGTGCAGCCTTATCAGTGCCTCATAATAGGTGCCCACCAGTGCCGCCTTATCAGTGCAGCCTATAAGTACCCATCAGTGCTGCCAATCAGTGCCACCTCATCAGTGCCCATTAGCGCAGCCTATCAGTGCCCATCAGTGCAGCCTCATCAGCGCACATCAGTGAAGGAGAAAAATTACCTGTTTGCAAAATGTTCTAACAGAAACAAAAAAAAAATTTTTTGGTCTGTTTTTATTTGTTTAGCAAAAAACAAAAACCCCAGTGATGATTAAATAACACCAAAGAAAAAGCCCTATTTGCGTGAAAAAAATTATAAAAATGTCATATGGGTACAGTGCTGCATGATTGCGCAATTGTCATTCAAAGTGTGACAGCGCTGAAAATTGGCTTGGGCAGGAAAGGGGTGAAAGTGCCCGGTAGGCAAGTGGTTAAATTGACTCTTACAGAGCCGGGTAGTGTTTGCAGGGACACCCACAGCTGAAGTTTGAGCCGCCTTTGGCTGGCATTACTTCCTGTTATGTCTGACACCCTTCAAGCAGACAGGAAGTTTAAATTATTTTTTTTTTTTCCATTTAACCTCTCGCCTGTGCTCTCTCCCGTCTTTCACTTTTCACTAGACTGTCTGAAGTGGTTACTAAGGTGAGTTGTTGTGTAAATGGCGTTACCATTATCAGCCAATCAGATTCTCCCTTTTATGCAACGTAGAGCGGAAAATGAAAAGAAGATGTTGGTCAATGTGGTTCTTTTTATCAGTCAGTCCTGTGTAGGTCATGGCCTGTATGAGTCACAGGAAGTCCCGCTGTCTGGCATTTCCTCTCATGACACAACAATGCATTATTCTGTCCTAAACTGCGTCTTGTTATGGCTTTGTTTTATGGTCAGTTATTGCAAGATGGTGAGCATGGCAGGCATATTGTCTTTTGTGTGTCTGTGTCTCTTACCTATAAGGCCCCATGCATTCAGACTAGGGATGCACCAATACCGTTTTTTTTTTACCAATACTTTTTTTTAGTACTCACCAATACCAATTACTGATACCTACCGGCAACTGCTTTATTTACACTACAGCTGTCAGCAATAAAGCATTAAAAAGCTATTCACACAATAAATACATTTTTTTTTTGTGTGTGTGCTTTTTTCAACATTATAAATATATGTTAAAGGTGTAAAAATATTAATGAACAAAGCAAACACATTTTTTTTTTTATTAATTATTAAAAGTTTATAAGATAGAAATGAACAAAAAAGAAATCAGCAGGAAAATAATAATTAAATGGAGAAGGAGAATAAGGAGTTAATTAACCACTTGCTTACTGGGCACTTAAACTACCCCCCCCCCCCTCCTGCCCAGACCAATTTTTAGCTTTCAGCTCTGTCACACTTTGAATGACAATTGCGCGGTTATGCTACTGTACTCAAATGAAATTTTCATTTTTCTAAACAAACAAAAAAGACAGAAATTTTTGCCTAGGCTATAAGAAGATTGCTAAGACCCTGAAACTGAGCTGCAGCACGGTGGCCAAGACCAAACAGCGGTTTAACAGGACAGGTTCCACTCAGAACAGGCCTCACCATGGTTGACCAAAGAAGTTGAGTGCACGTGTTCAGCATCATATCCAGAGGTTGTCTTTGGGAAATAGATGTATGAGTGCTGCCAGCATTGCTGCAGAGGTTGAAGGTGTGGGGGGGTCAGCCTGTCAGTGCTCAGACCATACGCCGCACACTGCATCAAATTGGTCTGCGTGACTGTTGTCCCAGAAGTAAACCTCTTCTAAAGATGATGCACAAGAAAGCCTGCAAACAGTTTGCTGAAGACAAGCAGACTAAGGACATTGATTACTGGAACCATGTCCTGTGGTCTGATGAGATCAAGATAAACTTATTTGGTTCAGATGGTGTCAAGCGTGTGTGGCGGCATCCAGGTGAGGAGTACAAAGACAAGTGTGTCTTGCCTACAGTCAAGTATAGTGGTGGGAGTGTCATGGTCTGGGGCTGCATTGGGGAATTACAGTTCATTGAGGAACTATGAATGCCAACATGTACTGTGCCATACTGAAGCAGAGCATGATCCCCTCCTTTCGGAGACTGGGCCGCAGGGCAGTATTCCAACATGATAACGACACCAAACACACCTCCAAGACGTTCACTTCCTTGCTAAAGAAGCTGAGGGTAAAGGTGATGGACTGGCCAAGCATGTCTCCAGACCTAAACCCTATTGAGCATCTGTGGGACATCCTCAAATGGAGGGTAGAGGAGCACAAGGTCTCTAACATCCACCAGCTCCGTGATGTCACGAGGGTTAAGACAGTGCTGGAAAATAATGGTGGCCACACAAAATATTGACACTTTGGGCCCAATTTGGACATTTTCACTTAGGGGTGTACTCACTTTTGTTGCCATCAGTTTAGACATTAATGGCTGTGTGTTGAGGGGACAGCAAATTTACACTGTTTTGTACACTCACTACTTTACATTGTAGCAAAGTGTCATTTCTTCAGTGTTGTCACATAGAAAGATAGAATAAAATATTTACAAAAATGTGAGGGGTGTACTGACTTTTGTGAGATACTGTACATGCTGGCACAAACATTAACGGAGGATGGAGAATTTTGATCCAAAACTGACCAGTGTGTGTATAGGCCCATATTATATAATACCGCTGTGTTCTGATTCATATAAAATATGTGTCTCAATGCAGCATGTTGTACACCCGTGTACAGTCACTCCGAGCATGGTAACCCCTCTAACATTTGGGGGGTTATTTACGAAAGGCAAATCCACTTTGCACTGAAAGTGCACTTGGAAGTACAGTCACTCTAAATCTAAGGGGTAGATCTGAAATGAGGGGAAGCTCTGCTGATTTTATCATCCAATCATGTGCAAGCTAAAATGCTGTTTTTTTTATTTTCCTTGCATGTCCCCCTCGGATCTACAGTGACTTTACTTCCAAGTGCAATTTCAGTGCAAAGTGGATTTTCCTTTATTAAATAACCCCCTTTGTCTCTAGTATGGCAGTTTCACTGATAAAAATGGCATTTTACATAGTCTTATTAATGCCATTGTCTCTGGCAAAATGACATTATATCTGGGAGCATTCTTATAACATGCATCACTCTCTTATATCAAACATGACTGCCTTTCCTAGGCCACTTGAACAAGCAATAGTATACAGCTGAAGTGGTCAGGTTACTCGATAAAGAAGGCCATCATTGCACTTTCCTACAGCACAGGTGTAATGTCCTGCCCAGATGCCAGCAGCCTGTTAAAATCTATGACACACTGAAATGTGCAGCTGCTAGACGCTGCATGCAAGTACAACCTGTTATGGATTTTGACAGGACACGGACAGCAGGGCCGGACATTGCACCTGTGCCTCCCAGGCCCCCGAAAACGCCAGGACTTGATGCATATGGGCCAGACATCTACTGTGCATCTAGCCTAATGCTACATAGCATTGTTAGAGATTGCTGGTATACTGCTAGGTATATTACAGCCCATTTAGAAAGTACTGCTCCTGCTTCTCTTTGCTAGAGCCCAAATGTTGCTCTTTAAAGGAGAAGTATAGCCAAAGCTCATTTGGCATTACTTCTCCTATGAATTATAGGAGTGCAGCAGATCCAGGCTGGGGAAAGATCCCGACCATATGGTCAGGATCCACCCAAATGCCTATTCCGACACCTGACTCAGCCTCCCAGCGATCTGCTGAGAGCCTGAGCCAGCCAACCCCGCCCCCTCCACAGCCCACCCAGTGCTCCAATGGACGCTGGAGGGGAGAGCAGAGAGCTGCTGACAGTCACGGCTCTCTGCTCAGAACGGAGGGGAAGAACTGAGCAATGTGTGAGTGCTCAGTTCTCCAAGGAGAGCCGGCGGGGGACAGCTGCAGCTCAGATCCATGCTGCAGCCATCTAGGTGTGTATGATTTTTTTTATTTTGTTGATTCCCATACTTCTCTTTTAAGTATCAAGGGGCTGCATGTAGCCCTTGTGCTGCAAATTAGGCACCAAGGATCTACAGTCCTAGTGCCCTACCTGCAGCCTTTTGGAGTATGATGTGCAGCCCTCGAACCTCAGCAGTCTTAATGGGACCATTGCTTAGGGTAATAACATTGATCTCTACTCACATTGTCTTCTGCAGCCTATTCCCATCCAAAAATGTCCACATTCTCTGACCCTCATTTCCTCTTTTAGGCCTGCAGTTTCTAATGGCCCTCTCAAGCATCAAATACTATATATTAAACACTATGTGTGGCCCTTTGGTAATGTCAGAGGCCACATTTGAGGCTACCTTTAGCTCATAGAGAGAAGGGAATGAGGGACACCTACTAGCAAAAGTATGTAGACATAGGACATGCCCCCCACCATGACCCCCTAAATGAGAATTAACCCCCCCAAAAAAGTATAGTTTAACCCACAAGTGCTTTTTTTTACCACTACTATTCCTTTATATTGGCTTTTCAAATTTACAAATGCAGAAATTTTGCATTTGGTTCAAAGGTTTAGCTCTGGGAAACACTTTTGAAAGGTATAAAGTGCATTTTATATACAACTATATAGATCAGACCAAAATGAGGGACAAATGAGGAGGAAAGAGGAACAATGTTACAAATCAGGGACAGTTGGGAGCTATGACGTTGACAACCATTGGTCTGCAGTGATGTTTTTCGGATGTAGTGGATAATTCATTAACCTTCGGATTGCCCTGAATACAGATGTTATTCACTCCACACAACACCCTTCAGAAATGTATGCAACCCAGAAATCTCCCTTATTATTATTATTATTATTATTATTATTATTATACGGGATTTATATAGCGCCGACAGTTTACGCAGCGCTTTACAACATTGGGGCAGACAGTACAAGTACAATACAATTCAATACAGGAGGAATCAGAGGGCCCTGCTCGTTAGAGCTTACAATCTAGGAGGGAGGGTCAAGTTATACAAAGGGTAATAGCTGTGGGGGATGAGCTAATGGAGAAAATAGTGCAGTTGTTAGATGGAGGCAGGATAGGCTTCTCTGAAGAGGAAAGTTTTCAGGGATCGCCTAAAAGTGGATAAAGTTGGAGACAGTCTGACAGATTGGGGTAGGGAATTCCAGAGGTAGGGCGAGGCTCGGGAGAAGTCCTGGAGGCGGATATGGGAGGAGGTGATGAGGGAGCTAGAGAGCAGGAGATCTTGGGAGGAACAGAGATGGCGATTAGGTTGGTATTTTGAGACTAGGTTAGTGATGTAGCTGGGCGCAGAGTTGTGGATGGCTTTGTAACTTATTGTTAGTATTTTGAATTTAATTCGTTGGGCGAGTGGTAGCCAATGGAGGGATTGGCAGAGAGGGGTAGCAGACACTGAGCGGTTTGTAAGGTGGATAAATCTGGCAGCAGCATTCATGATGGACTGAAGGGGGGATAGTCTATTTAAAGGTAAGCCAATGAGGAGGGAGTTGCAGTAGTCAAGGCGAGAGATAACCAGGGAGTGAATCAGCAGCTTTGTGGTTTCATTGGTTAGGAAGGGACGTAGTTTAGAGATGTTGCGGAGGTTGAGGCGGCAAGCTTTGGAAAGTGATTGGATGTGGGGCCGCAAGGAGAGTTCAGAGTCCAGGATAACACCTAGCACCCTGACATGTGGGGACGGGTGGATGGTTGCGCCATTGCTCTTGACAGAGAAGTCAGGGGAAGAGGCACGTGGGGGAGGAAATATTATAAGCTCGGTTTTGGACAAGTTGAGTTTGAGGAAGTGGTGTGACATCCAGACAGATATGTCGGTTAGTAAGTTAGTGATGCGTGAGGAGACTGATGGAGCGAGTTGAGGGGTGGAGAGATAGATTTGTGTGTCATCAGCATAGAAATGATATTGAAAGCCATGAGAGGCTATCAGCTGACCCAGGGAAGAGGTGTAGATTGAAAATAAAAGAGGTCCAAGAACAGAACCTTGGGGGACCCCGACAGAGAAGAGAAGAGGAGAGGAGGAAGTAGAATTGTAAGTGACACTGAAGGTGCGTTGGGATAAGTAGGATGAGAGCCACTGAAGAGCACAGTCACGGAGACCGAGGGAGTAAAGTTTTTCGAGGAGGAGGGGGTGGTCAACCGTGTCAAAGGCAGCTGAAAGATCCAGAAGTAGGAGTACAGAATAGTGTCCGTTGGTTTTTGCAGTTAGTAGATCATTTGTGAGTTTTAAAAGAGCAGTTTCTGTGGAGTGTTGAGGGCGAAATCCAGATTGAAGGGGATCAAGAAGGTTGTTTTTAATGAGGTGGTCACTCAGTTGGTTGTAAACCAGGCGTTCAAGGAGTTTAGAGGAAAAGGGGAGCAAGGAGATAGGGCGTAGGTTGTTAAGATTGGTGGGGTCCAAGGATGGCTTTTTGAGTATGGGGGTGACCAGTGCATGTTTTAGAGCATCGGGGAAGATGCCAGAGGTGAGGGAGAGATTGAAGATGTGGGTTAGAGAGTGTAGGATGGGGTCAGAGGGTGACCGTAGCATTTGAGAGGGAATAGGGTCCAGGGGACAGGTGGTTAGGTGGGCGATAGAAAGGAGTTTAGCAACTTCATCTGTAGTAGTAGATTTGAATAGGGGGAGTGTCAGTTGTACCTGTTGACATGGGGTCTTAGCTGGGGGAGATACCTGTAGAATGGAGATTTCATCACGGATTGTATCAATCTTGTTTTTGAAGTGATTAGCGATTTCCTGGGCAGTGAGTAAGTCAGTGGGTGGAGGCGGTGGAGGACAAAGTAGAGAGTTGGAGGTAGAGAAGAGTTTACGGGGATTGGATGAGAAAGTGTTAATAAGAGTTGTAAAATAGGTTTGCTTGGCAGTGTGGAGGAAAGAATAGTATATTTGGAGGGCAGATTTGTATTGGTTGAAGTCTTTGAGAGACTTAGTCTTGTGCCACAGACGCTCAAGAGCGCGACCAGGGCCGGATTTGCCACAAGGCCACCGAGGCCAGGCCTCGGGGCGGCAGTGGTGCAGGGGCGGCGCAGCTCCTGCGGTGACTTCGCGGCCGCCCCCCCCCTTCAGGCTGCCCGTTAAACTCGATTAAGGGCACCGGTGCCCTTAGAAATGATGGCCGTGAGCCGCCCACTACTGCGCATGCGCCGCTCCGAAGCCGGCTGGGCTCGGGAAAGCTCGCATGCGCTCGGCTGGGCAGCACATGCGCAGTAGCGTGATTGCGCTGCCCGGCGCCATTTTTGAAAAGATCGAGGAGTAATGTCAGCGGTGCGGCGGCGGGGGGAGAGAGATGACATCTCTCATTGCCCGCACCGCTGTTCCACCCTCCTCCATCTGGTGGCAGCCAGGCAGCATGGCAAGTGACATCAACATGTGGTGGCTGCCAGGCAGCGTGGCAAGTGACATCTCCATCTGGTGGCAGGGTGGCAAGTGACATCTCCATCTGGTGGCAGCGTGGCAAGTGACATCTCCATCTGGTGGCAGCATGGCAAGTGACATCTCCATCTGGTGGCAGCGTGGCAAGTGACATCTCCATCTGGTGGCAGCGTGGCAAGTGACATCTCCATCTGGTGGCAGCGTGGCAAGTGACATCTCCATCTGGTGGCAGGCAGGCAGTGTGGCAAGTGACATCTCCATCTGGTGGCAGTGTGGCAAGTGACATCTTCATCTGGTGGCAGCGTGGCAAGTGACATCTCCATCTGGTGGCAGGCAGGCAGTGTGGCAAGTGACATCTCCATCTGGTGGCAGCGTGGCAAGTGACATCTCCATCTGGTGGCAGGCAGGCAGTGTGGCAAGTGACATCTCCATCTGGTGGCAGTGTGGCAAGTGACATCTCCATCTGGTGGCAGCGTGGCAAGTGACATCCCCATCTGGTGGCAGGCAGCGTGGCAAGTGGCATCTCCATCTGGTGGCAGCGTGGCAAGTGACATCTCCATCTGGTGGCAGCGTGGCAAGTGACATCTCCATCTGGTGGCAGGCAGGCAGTGTGGCAAGTGACATCTCCATCTGGTGGCAGTGTGGCAAGTGACATCTCCATCTGGTGGCAGCGTGGCAAGTGACATCCCCATCTGGTGGCAGCGTGGCAAGTGACATCCCCATCTGGTGGCAGGCAGCATGGCAAGTGACATCTCCATCTGGTGGCAAGTGACATCTCCATCTGGTGGCAGGCAGGCAGTGTGGCAAGTGACACCTCCATCTGGTGGCAGCGTGGCAAGTGACATCCCCATCTGGTGGCAGGCAGCGTGGCAAGTGACATCTCCATCTGGTGGCAGCGTGCCAAGTGAAATCCCCATCTGGTGGCAGGCAGCGTGGCAAGTGACATCACCATCTGGTGGCAAGTGACATCTCCATCTGGTGGCAACGTGGCAAGTGACATCTCCATCTGGTGGCAGTGTGGCAAGTGACATCTCCATCTGGTGGCAGGCAGTGTGGCAAGTGACACGCTCAGGGCTCCCGATGATTCTGCATTATGGTGAGTTGAACTATTTCATTTTACATTACAATGTAATAATAGAAGTAATGTGTTTCAATCATTCTGACACCATTACAACCATGGTGCTGGGGATGATTGAAGCACTAACACCAGCCATTGCCCTGAAAAATTGCCCTGAAAAAATCCTTACCCCTCGCGCGCTTACCCTGAAGTATTTTTAGTCTGTACAATTAAACTCAGTTATTTTCAGTGTTCTCATGTATGGAGATATGTTTTTAACTGATCTATTGTAGAAGTCATCGATAAAGGACAAGACTGGTGGTGTGTGTGTGTGTGGGGGGGGGGGGGGGGGGCGGCATTGAAGGACCCGGCCTTGGGGCGGCAAAGGGAGTAAATCCGGGCCTGAGCGCGACTAAGTTTTTTGAGAATTTTAGTGTCATCTGTTTGCCAGAGTTGTAGGGGTCGAGGCCTGATTCTGCGTGTAGTGAGGGGAGCGAGCTTGTCCAGGGTGGAGGACAGAGATTTATTGTAGATGGATATGGCTTGGTTGGGGCAGGACAGGGGAGAGATTTTGTCATAGAGGTGGTCAGTAGCAGAATAGAGGAGACAGGAGTTGAAGTTGCGAAAGCTTCTACGGGTAAAATTGTTATCCAAGCAAAACAGAGTAGGGATGAGGCAGAGCCTCTGTGGTGTTTATTGCTGTTTGTGAGTCACTATGGCGACCGTTTAAAATTATTGAACAAGGAGTGGCAAGATCACAAGGTATAATTTTTGATGAAAGGTTGCAGGTTTAAAAAAAATAAAAATGTACTTTTGAAATTATATGTTAAAGCTTATATGAGGTTTTAGTGATTGGGATTATACTGTATATACTTTAACATGAGGTAGTGTTAGTTACATTCAGCTGGACCTGTTTCGTAATGTTGAATAAAGTTTGGTGCTTATCCAAGCCACTTCTTCAGTTTTAATCCATTTGAGAAACATAGCCCGGCATTCATATCCATACAGGTAACACAATCACCAATCACCATGGAATGCGTCAAGATAGATGTTGATTGTCCAAGAACAGGACAGGAGGTGTGCAAGCTATGAAACTGCCCTGTTCTGGCTACATAACCACCATCCTTTGGTTTTTACGAAGTCTGCATGAGCGTTAATCCTTTGACTTACATTGCTGAAATTGTAAACTGTTGCAAATCATCAAAGTATAACAGCATTATATGTGGAAGACAGAAAGTGTCGAAGACCACACTGCTTTTTAGAGATGATTGTTCCAGTTTGACATAGATGGCCTCTTTCAGAACTTTTGTGAATCAGTTGTCCTTTCTGTCCAGATGTGCAACTTACTGTCCTCTAAACCAGCGGCCCCCAACCCTGTTTGGCACCAGGGGCCGCTTGTGTGGAAGAAAATTTTGCCATGGACCAGGAGGGGGAAGGCGGCTGTGGTTGGGGGTTTGACAGTTGGGGGGTGGGTGCTGGCGCTTCAGTCATCCTGACATCCTGGTTGATATGGTGTCAGGAAAATTGAAACGCATTATTTCTACTATTACATTGTAATAAATACTGAAGTACTTCAACTCACCGCAGCCACCAGATGCAGTTTGTCACTAGCCTGCCACTGAAACCACCAGATGCAGCTTGTCACTAGCCTGCCACTGCAACTTGTCACTTTGCAAGGATTTGTAAGGGTTTTGTGCGTTGAAAGAACTTACTAATAATAGTACAGCCTCTCCCCAGCGCTACAGCCTCGCAACGAATCTATTTAGGGCGGGAAACCAGCACACGCGCACTTGATTACAGGGTTCTGTACCTATGAGATCTAAGAATCTCATGGACGCGGACCCAACAGCGGTGATGCAAGCAATGATGCTCTTGTCTCTGCTTGCCTGCTGCTCACATCATTCAGGGTAGCATATGCGACCCAGGTTCAAGCAGGGCACGGACTGGCACCGGTCTGTGGCCTAGGGGGTTGGGGACCCACTGCTCTAAAGAATGTCCCTTTTCTTTTAAGTATAGGAAAACGGATGAGTCTTGATCTGTGGAATGTGCCACCTATGCTGGACCATGCAGTTTTGATAGGTCTTTACATTTCCACTTCATCATATACTTCAGTTACTTCACTTGTGTTTGGGTGTTGGGTCTTTGGATATACAAGTTCATGTGTATTGCTCAATTTGGAGACACGAGGATGCAATGTTTGATAAAGATTCTTCTGAGTTTTCGACACTCCAGGTACATACAGGATGACCATATTATTCTGTGTATTCTGCTTCTCCCCTCTGTTCAAGGGTCCCTTCTTTTTGCTTGATCCTGTGGATCAATTAATGAAAGGCCCAGTCTGGGTAGCTAAAAACTTTCATCTGCCCTCCACATATAATGTCATCATCTCTACCCCAGCAATTTAAAAACTATTCACACCCTCAGCCAGAAAAATCAAAGGATTGACACCTACTGTATGCAGACGTCATGACAGCAAAAGATTGGATTATATCTTCAACATTATAGAACAAGTCAAGTTAAATGGGACTGACTACTACTAGTTATATATGACCTGAATGAAATAGAACTTTAAGATAATAATTATAATTTAATAAACCAATGCCTCTTTTTTTTTTTTTTTTAGATTACGCTTTTTCATGCTGTTTATTTTATGCTGTTTTGCAGGTTTTGGGAAGCTGCTTAACCCCACCAATGTTAGGATGGATTCTGTAAACTTTAAGAACATACTAAGGTGGAACAGCCCCCCTGGCTTCACGGAAGATGAAGACATAGTTTACAAAGTGCAGTATAAACTGTAAGTTTCAGTCAATTTATTTTGTTCAGTGAAACACATTAGAAGTAATGCCAATATTCCCTGAGATCTCATAATAATGGGGGTTCGATCGCTCTTATCTCACAAACACCACCCACAATCGCTAAATCCAGAAATACCTCCTATGAGCAAAATATCAATGTGTATACTATCATTTAAAGCAAAATAATCTAACCAGCAGAAAAAGATACAGGACATCAAATAATAAATGTACCCTAAATTTTTTATTAGCAGTAATTAGGGTTAAAGCCCAATTTCAGGTAGGATTTTTTTTATCTTGGATCATTCAGGGAAGAGTTAGAACTTACATCTCTTACATTTTATTGATATCTGTGACCCCCCATTTGGGGAGATCTCCCTTTCCTTCTTGTGAAGTCAATGAGATTCGAAGTAGGAAGACTTGGGAGTACATGAGAGCCTCTGTACGTAACGTTGCTGTCTGTAGCCAATTTCCCTCACTTCTTGTCGTGTCTTCAAACATGAGTTAATTAGTCAAGATACAAATTCATTCCAATGTAAGATCAGTTAGTAGACTTTGTAAACGACCTAACACTTTAGTAGGGGCAGAACTCTCCTGCTGCAGATGAACACTGTTTTTCATCATTCAGTTGGTAAAACCCTGATGAAAGGGGTTCTGGTATCCAAAATGCATTGGCTCCTATGTAAGGTTATCTACTTGACCTTATTTTGAAATAAATTTGTAGCTGGATTATTAACTTGTGGAGTGGCGCTTTAATCCCAGATCCGTTTAGTTGTAATACAAACCATGGAAACTGTGAGACCATTTGGTGTGTAGAATCCAGACATCCTGTTCGAACACCACTGGATACCAATAGTATAATCCTAGGGTTCCAGCACTACTTATCCATCCACCTGACAAAGTTTCCAACTTTTTCAAACTCTATCAAAACTGGGTATGGCTGGGCTTTTATAACAAGGTCTGTAGATGCTGAAGTGTAAAAATGAATGTACCCCCATATATGTCAGCTATGAATAAGCACTCATTGTAGTGTGAAACGCGTCAGCTGCTTTTGTACGCTTCTGCTTTTTAAATAAAGCATTCATCATTATACCGGTGTGCGGCTTCCAGCTTTCCTCGATTTGTCTGCCCCAAAAATGAATCAAGTAATAACCTACCTTTTTATTTATATACCATAAAGGTTATCCTTATGTCCTGGACGGACACCCCAGATATAACAATAGAAACTATGGTTAAAGAGGAAGTAAACCCTGACGGGTTTTACTTGCTCTTTTGCTCCCTGTAAAGCCTACAAATTAAAAGCATAATGGGCTAGTATGCATTACCTTCTAGCCCATTATGTGACACTTACCTGCAAACGAATCCATCACTGTCCCCTGTGCAGGCTGGGTCCATCTTCGCCCCTCTTCCTTCTGGGGGGCCACGGACTCCGGCTATGTGACTGGCCAGTAACGGCACATGCTGGGGGAAGAAACGGCACGGAGGTCCGTTTCTTCACAGCGCATGCGCCGATTACATCATCGGCGCACTACAAGTGAAATTTCTCCTAAAAGGTGCGCGTTTAGGAGATATTTCCACTACCTATAGGTAAGCCTTATTCTAGGCTCAGCTATAGTTAAAAGTCACTAGGGAGGGTTTATAACCACTTTAAAGGTAATCTTTCACTATATAAATTGACCTTTAAACTTAGGAAGAAATTCTAAACCTTTAGGAAAGTGTGACAGACAGTCCTCTTACTACTGTCTTTGTAGAACCAGGAATGTAATTGTATAATTGTATCATTCAATGACTCATGTTTATTAATGATTGTTACTAGGTGCACCAATTGTACATTTATGTCGATATTAGCTTGTGTATCCTAGACTGACTGTACGGGACACTAGGCTGTGAATTTTTTTTTTTTCTGACCGGTTTTGTTTGTGGGCCCCATGAGCTCTAATGTCTTGTTTTTGGTTTTCATTTGTATTTTTTTGTATTTAAAATGAGTATAGGACTCAAACATCTTTTAAATAAAATCTTTAAAATTATTTTTAAAAACCATAATATTTTTTACACCCATAAAAACAAAAGTCTTGCCTGCTATCTCCCCTTCTTTTTGCTCTATCTCTGGAACCCTTTCTTTGCACAATTCGTTTAAATCCAGATATCATGGGCATTGCCACAGGTAACTCCCAACATAAGATATCAGCATATGCTGATTATCTTCTCTTCTCCTTGACTAATCCTGTAGTATCACTTCCTAACCTCATTAGAGAGTTTTGAGATTTATGGAGCACTTTCTAATTTAAAGATCATCTTTGATAAATCAGCAGCGATGGGCGTCAAAATCGCCCCCACTCTTTTAACTTCTTTAAATCTACTTACAAATTTAAATGGTCGAAAAGTGCTCTTAAATATTTGGGTACGTATATTCCTTGTAATTTAGCACATACCTACAAGCTTAATTTCCAACCTCTATCTAAGACCTGCGTCTTATTGGAGAGTTGGCACAAAGGCATGCACTCCTTTGCCGATACAGATACCACCACATTACTTCAAACAAGTACACTCGCTTTTTATTAAATTCATTTAGGCACATTGGAAACCTCGCCTCCCCAGACATTACCTTATGTTAGGCAAACATTATGGGGGTTTAGCTCTCCCAGATGTGAGGAACTATTACCTAGCTGTGCATCTTGGTAGGGTCATTGATTGGAACCGACATTTTAAGGATAAACTTTGGACACAATTGGAACAAACTCAAACACTCTTCCCGCTAAAAGGAGCCTTGTGGTGTTTTTATCTCTTACCCTCGGTGCTCAAAGCTCACCCCCTATTTGGCACCACACTCAGTGTGTGCTTTAAGACGGTCTTTCCAGCTTCCCACTCCACTCATGACTCTCCTCTGTTTCCCATATTGGGCAACCCGGCGTTTCCTTTGGGACTTGGAAGGTCTGAGTTCCAGACACTCTCTCAAATGGGTTGAGACCGAGCATCTCATTTTTTGGAAGGGGATCATTGGCTTTCCATTTCGCCATTGATGAGTGCTTCTGGCCGTTTTCAACTTTCTTTTTGGAACACTCTGCAATTGCATCACTTCACATCACATCACATTCTATTGCAAATTCTACCTTTTTCAACCGTAATTTAAGGACCTTTGAGGATTATTGCCAAGACAAAGGAATTCTGACACAGGTATTATCCAAAGCTTATACCTTGCTAGATTCCCCCCTTGAACAACCACAACTGTATTTCTTACAAAAATGGGAAGTAGACTTAAACCGATCCTTTATGGTACTCCAACAAGAAAATATCCTTAGATTTTCCTTAAAAGAGAAGTATGGGTTTTATTTATTTTTTTAGACTCATACTTACCTAGGTGGATGCAGCATCGAACCGATACTGCATCTCTTCCCTGCCGCCTCTTTACTGAGAACCGAGCCACCGAACATCGCTGATGGCTCGGTTCTCTCACCTCCCGGAGCGGAGAGCTGCTGCCTGTCAGTCATTGGAGCGCTGAGCTGTGGAGGGACAGGGAGCGGCCATCTCAGCGGCTTGCTGAAAGGCTGAGACTGCCATCAGTCCAGGCAGCTGGCGGATCCAGACTTCCTAAGTCGGGATGAGGCGGTGCCTGGACTGATTCCAGTGACGTCAGCAGAGAGCAGACCTCAGACCACTCTCCGCTGAAAATGGGTCACAGGAGTGCAAGACGCATTGCACTCCTGTGACCCAGAGGAGAAGCCCAGCCAAACAAGCTCAGGCTGAGCTTCTCCTTTAAAGTCGTCAATTTGTACGAAAATACAGGAGTTTCATTAGAAAATCCTGACTAGGTGGTATTATACACCTCAGTTACTGCAGAAATACTACCCGACTACCACTGATAAATGTTGGAGATGCCAGACGGACAGAGGAACACGCCTCCATATAATTTGGTCCTGCCCTAAGTTGAAACATTTTTGGATGACCAGAATATCACTCAAAAATCCACAGTCTTTAGGATTTCTGATGATCCTTCTTTCTTTTAACTCCATATTACCACAATCCCAGCGAAACAATACCAAAAATCAGTTGGGTGACATTGGTTGAATGCTGCCAAATCCTGCACACCCCCACTTTGCAAGAAGCAGGCGCCTCCCTCTATTGGGACTTGGTTGCGCAAAATGGGGATATACATAAATTGGAGGACTTGATCCTCACGGCGCAGAACAAGCAGGAAAAACATACAAAAACATGGAGGCTATTGAATATGTTTATTCTCTCTGAGGAAGGGGTGGCTCTGCTTGGTTCTTAGATAGGTCTATAATGAACACTTAGATTGCTTATGCAGATAGTGGAAGTTCCTCGCCCACCAGGTTCCCCCCTCCTTCCTTTTTGTGGCTCTTTCCATATTCATTTTCTTCTAATCATCTTTTCCTATTTTTCTGCTTCTTTACTCTTTTCATGCTGTTTTTTTCTTTCTTCTGTTCCTTGGAACACATAATGAACTGATGGGATTGTGCAGTTCAAACCACATCTCGTGGCGTTTTTGCACTGTTTGCATACAACAAAATAAGAAGTCTTTTTTTTCTTGTTGTAGACATGCCTTTTATTATAGTACTTTATGATAAGTTGATATTGCATCATATTGACCAAATTGTTGGGAATAATGTACATTCTCTGTGCGAAATTGTCCACAATTACTTTGTGTAGCTGATGTAATTGAACTTGCCTTCCCTGAGTTCTAAACTAATACAATTATATTTGAAAAAAAATAAAAAATAAAAGTCTGACATTGTCTTACAACCAACATCTTGTTGCATACATCCCTCCGTCATCCCATAACACCAATGGATTTTATTTGCAAAAGTCTATAACACTTTCAATAATGCTTGGTGATGGGATTGAGCTTGACACATTTCGTTTTTGTAGTCTAAATCAAAAAATACAGTATGTGGATAATTGTAATACATATCATATGTTGTAATCATTAACCACTAACATTCTACGTGTGATTCAGCTGTTAGCACTTACTCATATTGTAGTAGCATGACCGCAAGCCAGCCAACAATAAAAACATATTATTCGTTGGTTGCCTTCTATGTCTTGTCACGTCTCTCTTATCACTCTCCCAGCCTGTGACCGGTAAATGAAAAGAGAAGCAATAGACTGAAAAGTCCATCTCTCTGTCACTCTGCTCAATACTTCTATCACAGCTGATTGGTTCCTTGTGCTGCTTCTCCCTCTCTCAGTCAGACGGATACCAAGTCAAACACAGAAACTTACACTGCTTACATATAGTAAATATAAATATCAATTAATACAAAGCTGTAATACTTTGTGTACTTTTTATCTCCCTGGAGTGTTGAAGACTTGCTTTCATTGTGTGTATGTACATTATCAAGAAACGCATTTGTAAAAATGACAATTTGCCATTTAGATCCAAAATCATTTTTTTTTATTTTTATTTTTTTTGCAGTGATGTCAATAACCAGATGAAATACACCGATGTCTGTATGACTAGGGACCTGGAGTGTGATTTAACTTATATCACTTATAAATTTTATGCAAGAGTGAGTGCAGCAGTGGGTGACAACCAGTCGGACTGGGTGACAATACTCTTTGAACCCGACAGTGAAAGTACGTATATTTACTCTGTAAACCAGCTAATGGTTTGTGTAAGTATGTGGATGACAACTTCCTTGAATGTCACCAAGGGTGTGATTTCAACAGGAGCTCATCTGTGAATATTTGGAGGAATTCTTTACCTATTTCTTTACCTACATTCTGATTGGTTAATCGGTTAACTGAGTCATAGGGGGCACTAAGGAGACTTTGTAGCAACACTTTACTAACACCATAATAAAAATATAAGGTAGTCCAACAGATCCCTTTACTAACCCACTGCACAGGCACCACCAATGATGCATCTTCTCCGGACCCATCAGATGTGAAGAGCCTGGTGCCCATCATTGCTGGCCTTTTATTTCGACAGCAAAGACCATTTGTTGAGCCCCATCTCTTGGGGCTTGGTTTTTATTTTATTTTTATTTATTTTTTTAGCACAACCATTCTGCTGCTCCACAAGTTGTGCAATAGCAGAGCTAAGGACAGGATTTTGGTCGAAGGAATAATAACAGCCTATTTGGGGCATATGCCAAGGTGAAGACAGTGGGTGGGTCAACTGTACAATGTTCTTAGTGTGCAGACCCTGTCATCAAGATAGCACATTTGTCGGACAGACCCTGGCACAAGTATTGACCTAACCATGTTCTTAAAGCCGTTGTAGAGGTAAAGAAATATTACTGCCAGCCTCTCTGTACTATCAATCCTACACTGTGTAAATATTTGTATAAAATTATGCCTGTAAATACCTTATCTCCAGATCTTTTATGGCCTGTCACATGACCTCCAGCCACTCTTCTCCTCCGATCTAAGGGCTACAGCAGGAGGGGCCAAGACCCCCTCTGAGGTCACGGGACCTCTATGCTGGCCGCTCAGCTGAAGCCCTTAGATGGGGGAGGAGAGTGGCCTGAGGTCATGTGACTGGCCATAAAAAGATCTGAGAGGGGCTGGCAGTAATATCTCTTTACCTTTACTGCCAGCTACTAATAGCAGCAGGAGAGGGGAGGGGGCAGAGACAGCTCACATACACAGGAGCTGACAGGCAGGGAGGGAGGAGGAGAGCAGGGGATGCCGGAGACACGTAAACTGACCACTGTAATCAGGGATCATTAGCCTGGATTACCATGGTCAGTACACACAGGGGGACACAAGAACGGTGCAGGCAAGATAAACCAGGTTTTTACAGCTTAGAGAGGGACAGATTAGACAGCACAAGCACTGTGCTGTTTAATCTGCTATAAGGCAGCAGGATCTCTTATTTTATTTTTATTTTTTTAGAGTTACAACCTCTTTAAAACAGTCCACACACCCTGTCTTTTTATGGCATTGCGCAGACCCTATCCTTAAATTCGCACATGCATCATGCAGACCCTATTTTTGACTTGGCACATACATATAGCAGATCCTGTCCTCAAATGGACACATGCAGCAAGCAGACCCTGTCCTCTAAAAGGGGACATGTAAAAAGTGGATCTTGTATCTGAAATGGCACATGCATTGAGCATACCCTGTTCTCGAACTGGCATAAGCACTGTCGAAATCTGTATTTGAATTGATGCATGCATCAAGCAGACCCTATCTTTGAATTGCCACATGCATCAGGCAAACCCTAGCCAGGAACTGGGTCTTAGTTTAGGCAGATAGTCTTTGAATTGGCATGTCCTTTGGGAAGACTTTGTGTTTTAATTTTTGTATGCATCAAGCTGACTCTTTGCTCATTATGGCCCATGCATCCACCAGACCCAGTCTTTGCATTGGCTCTATTCTTTTTTTCCATTTTATTCTATTCTGTTCCTTAATTTTCTATTTTATTTTATTCAGTTTTCTTATTTTCTATTCTTTTTTGTTCTGTTTTACTCTATTATTTTCCGTTCTATTCTATTCCTTTATTTTCTATTCTATCCCTTTATTTTCTATTATATTGTTTTTCTACTCTTTTATTTTCTATTATATTATATTATTTTCCATTCTATTCCGTTATTTTCCATTCTATCCCTTTATTTTCTATTAAATTATTTTTTATTCTTTTCTATTCTATCCCTTTATTTTCTATTGTATTTTATTCTCTTTGGAAATTCAGATTCAAAATAGATTCGAAAACAATTCAGATTCGATTCGAAAATTATTTGAATTTGATTTGAAAACTATTCGAATTCAATTCAAAAACGATTTAAATTTTGTCCGAAATGTTTTTTCGTTATCTTGGAATTTGTTTAAATTTGTTACTATTGTAATTGCATAATTCAGATACATCCAAATTTCCGAATAAAGGAAAATTTGTCTGAATTTTGATTTGGAACAAAATGAACCACACATGTCTACCTGCCGCTTACCTCATTTAGTGCGGCTTGTGCAGCCCAGCTTCAAGCAGGGCATGGACTGGCACCAGTCTGCGGCCTGGAGGTTGGGGACCCCAGCTCTAAAGAATGTCTCTTTTCTTTTAAGTGTAGAAAAACTGATAAGTCTTGACCTGTAGCGTGCACTACCTATGCTGGGTCATTAACTTTGACAGGTTTTTTTCTCCACAATGTACAGGTCTTTGCATTCCCACTTCATCATATACCAAGTTACTTCACTTGTGTTTGGGTGTTGGGTCTTTGGATATACAAGCTTATGTCCCAGTGTATTGCTAAGTTTGGAGACACAAGGATGCAATGCTTGATAAAGATTGTTATGAGTTTTTGACACTCCAGGTACATACAGGATGACCATATTTTTCTGTGTATTATGCTTCTGCTCTCTGTTCACGTGTCCCTTCTTTTGCTTAATCTTGTGTATGTTTTAATAAAAGGCCCAGACTGGGTAGCCAAAAACTATCATATTTCCTCCAGATATAATGCCATGTCATCATCTCTACCCCAGCAATTTGACAACTATTCACACTCTCAGCCAGATAAATCAAAGGATTGACACCTAGGCAGATGTCACGACAGCAAAAGATTGGAACATGTCTTCAACATTACAGAATAAGTCAGGTTGAATGTGACTAACTACTACTAGTTATATATAACCTGAATGAATTAGAACTTGAACACAATAATTACAGTAAAACCTTGGATTGCGAGCAGAATTCATTCCGGAAACATGCTTGTAATCCAAAGCACTTGTATATCAAAGTGAATTTCCCCATAAGAAATAATGGAAACTCAAATGATTTGTTCCACAACCATTTATTCATAGGTCTTTCGGTATAGTCCATATAAAAAGTTTATAGCAATGTGACAGGTTGTGTAACAATAAAATGTCCATCCACAAATGGAAGCCTCCACAAGGGGATTAGAAGTAAAATTCAGCAGGAGCTCCAGAGTATAAAAGAGAAGAGAGGCTCCTCTAAGTGTAGCAATATGGTTACATTTACTGAAGGTACAACATTTAGCAACTCACATGGTTGATGATTAAACAAGGCACATCTAAGTATGCAGGCATCCAGAGTAAAGCTGTCCACACAGACTGTCCTCTGCACCGCCGGCTCCCATTGCTATCAGTCTGTAATCGTGACCTGGGAAGACTACCCTGCAGTAGAGCGATCTGAAAGCCAGGCTTGAAGGGATGACGTTGATGGCGGTGCAGAGGATGGTCTATGTGGACAGCTTTACCCTGGATGCCTGCATACTTAGATGTGCCCCTTTCAATCATCAACCATGTGAGTTGCTAAATGTTGTACCTTCATTAAATGTAACCATATTGCTACACTTAGAGGCGCCTCTCTTCGCTTTTATACTCAGTTGTGACATGACGTTACTTGTATATCAAGACATCGCTTGTATATCAAGTCACAATTTGTTTAAAAATGTTGCTGGTCTTGCAAAATGCTCTCAAACCAAGGTACTCTTAAACCAAGGTTTAACTGTATAATTGAATAAACCAATGCCTCTTTTGTTTAGATTAAGCCTTTTCGCGCGGTTTATTTAGTACTGTTTTGCAGGTTTTTGGAAGTTACTTGAACCCACCAATGTTAGGATGGATTCTATAAACTTTAAGAACATTCTAAGGTGGAACCCGCCACCTGGCTTCGCGGAAGATGAAGATGTAGTATATACAGTGCAGTATAAACTGTAAGTTTCAGTCAATTCATTTCTTTTGTTCAGTGAAACACATTAGAAATACCTGCTATTATTCCCTGATATCTCAAAATAATGTGGGTTAAATCGTCCTTATCTCCACAAACACCTCTCACAGTTGCTAAAACTGGAAATAAATCACCTTCTATGAGCAAAATACCAATGTGTATACTATCACTCAAAGCAAAGTAATCTATCCTGCAGAAAAGGATACAGAACATCAAATAATAAATTTACCCTAAATTTATTGTTAGCAGTAATTAGGGTTAAAACCCAATTTCAGGTAGGATATTTTTTTTAAATCCGGATTACACAGTGAATGGTTAGAACATACATCAGTTTTTATACCTATCTGCAACCACAATTTGGGGAGATCTCTCTTTCCTTCTCGTGAGGTCACAGAGATTTGAAGTAGAAAGAATTGAGGGTGCATTTGTCCCTCTGTCCTTAACTTTGCTGTTTGTAGCTAATTTCTCTCAGTTCCTGTCTCCCCAGGACATGAATAGTCAAAATTCAAATTCATTCCAATGTCAAGATACAAATTCATTCCAATTTAAAAGACCCAACACGTTTTGGGGGGCCAGAACTCGCTCTCAAACCTACTGCTGACGAACTCAAAAAAAGGAACTTCCACTTTTCGGAATCCTCCCCCCCTCCGGTGTCACATTTGGCACTTTTCAGGGGGGAGGGGGGAGCAGATACCTGTCTAAAACAGGTATTTTTCTCCCAGTTCCGGGCATAGATAGGCGAGCCACCCGCGGTTATCTACACCACTTCCGGCGCCTTCTCTTCCCCCCCCAAGCTGTCTTCTGGGAGACACACAGGTCCCAGAGGACAGCAGGGACCAGTGGCATCGCGCATGCGCAGTAGGGAACCAGGAAGTGAAGCCGCAAGATGGCGACGCCTCCACCCGAGAGCCGAGGGACGGGTCGGCTTCGGGTACCGACATCGCGGGCGCCCTGGACAGGTAAATGTCCTTATTTTAAAAGTCAGCAGCTGCAGTATTTGTAGCTGACTTTAAAAAAAAATGATGAAATGGGCAAGTTCTGGTTTCCAAAATGCATTGGCTCCTTTATGAAACTATCTACATTGTTTAAAAAAATTAAAGGAACAATTTGCAAAAATTTCAAACAAACTTCTTTCACGTTGTCATTATGGGGTATTGTTTGTAGAATTTTGAGGAAAATATTTTTTTTTATCCATTTTTGAATAAGGCTGTAACATAACAAAATGTGGAGAAGGGGAAGTGCTGTGAATACACTGTATCGTGATATGGACTGGGTAATGTGTTAGGAACAATAGGATGCCACCTCATTTGATGGAAATGAAAATGATCAACCTACAGAAGGCTGCATTCAAAGACACCCCAAAAATAACGTGAAAACATGATGCAGCAGGCTAGTCCATTTTGCTGAAATTGCATTGCAGCAACTCAAAATGATACTCAGTAGTTTGTATGGCCCCCACGTGCATGTATGCATGCCTGACAACGTTGAGGCATGCTCCTATTGAGACGACGAATGTTGTCCTGGGGTATTTCCGCCCAGATCTGGACCAGGGTATCACTGAGCTCCTGAACAGACTGAGGTGCAACCTGGCAGCGTCTGATGGGCCGAAACATAATGTCCCAGAGGTGTTCTATTGGATTTAGGTCAGGAGAGTGTGGGGGCCATTCAGTGGTATCAATTCCTTCATCCTCCAGGAACTGGCTGCATACTGTCGCCAGATGAGGTTAGGCATTGTCATGCACCAGGAGAAGCATGGACCCACTGCATGAGCATAGGGTCTGACAATGGGTCCAAGGATTTCTTCCTGATACCTAATGGCAGTCAGGGTTCTATTGTCTAGCCTGTAGAGGTCTGTGCGTCCCTCCCCAGTCCATCACTGACCTGCCACCAAACTGGTCATGCTGAACGATGTTATAGGCAGCATAACATTCTCCATGGCTTCTCCAGACCCTTTCACGTCTCTCACATGTGCTCAGGATGAACCTGCTCTCATCTGTGAATAGCACAGGGCGCCAGTGCCAAACCTGCCAACTCTGGTGTTCAATGGCAAATGCCAATCGAGGTCCACGGTGCGGGGCAGTGAGCACAGGGCCCACTAGAGGACATCGGGCCCTCAGGCCACCATTGTGAAGTCTGTTTCTGATTGCTTGGTCAGAGACTTTCACAAACAGTGGCTTGCTGGAGGTCATTTTGTAGGGCTCTGGCAGTGCTCATCCTGTTTCTCCTTGCACAAAGGAGCAGATACCAGCCCTGCTCATGGGTTAAGGACCTTTTACGGCTCTGTCCTGCTCTCCTAGAGTAACTGCTTGTCTCCTGGAATCTCCTCCATGCTCTTGAGACTGGGAGACACAGCAACCCTTCTGGCAATGGCACTTATTGATGTGCCATCCTGGAGGAGTTGGACTGCCTGTGCAACATCTATAGGGTCCAGGCATTGCCTCATGCTACCAGTAGTGACACTGGCCCTAGCCAAATGCAAAACTAGTGAAAAGCAGTAAAAAAAGATGAGTAGGGAAAATAAATACCTCCACCTGTAAAATCATTCTGGTTTTGGAGGTCATCTCATTGTTGCCCATCTAGTGCACCTGTTGTTAATTTCATTAACACCAAACCAGTTGAAACTGATTAACAACCCCCTCTGCTACTTAACTGACTAGATCAATATCCCAGGAGTTTAATTGACTTGATGCTATACTCTGATTAAAAATAATAATTTTTTTGAGCAGTGTATATGACTTTATATTGGCATAAATTTATATGTAGACTAATAACTTATAGAGTGGCACTTCAATCTCAGATCCATTTAGTTGTAATACAAACCAATGAAAACGGTAGATTCTTTGGTGTGTAAAAGCTGCCGACGAGATTTCAGACACCCTTTTTGAACACAATTGCAGCACAATTGGATACCGATAGCACAATCCTAGGGTTCCAGCACTACTTATCCATCCACCTAAAGAAGGTTCCAACTTTTTCCAACTCTATCAAAACTGGGTATGGCTGGACTTTAATTACAAGGTTTGTAGACGCTGAAGTGTAAAAATTAATCAAGTAATAAAATACCCATCAACAGTTTAATTTATGGTTAGAGCCACTATTATGCACATACCAAACTTACTATGGCAGTGAATGTTGTCTATGGCAGGCCAACAAAATATGTGAATGGTTTCTATAGGAAGTAAAGGGAAAAAAATCATAAATTTGTTTTTGTTTGAAAAAGAAAAAAATGTAACAGTTTTCTTGCTCATACGGTGCATTGAAAAGTATTCACACCCCTTGCAATTTTCCACATTTTGTCATGTTACAACCAAAAATGTAATTGTATTTTATTGGGATTTTATGTGATATACCAACACAAAGTGGCACATAGTTGTGATGTGGAAGGAAAATGATAAATGGTTTTCAAAATGTTTTACAAATAAATATGTGAAAAGTGTGGCGTGCATTTGTATTCCGCCCCTCTGAGTCAATACTTTGTAGAACCACCTTTTGCTGCAATTACAGCTGCAAGTCTTTTTGGGGATGTCTCTACCAGTTTTGCACATCTAGAGAGTGGAACTGTTACCCATTCTTCTTTGCAAGATAGCTCAAGCTCTGTCAGATTGGACAGGGAGAGCATCTGTGAACAGCAATTTTCAAGTCTTGTCAAAGATTCCCAACTGGATTTAGGTCTGGACTTTGACTGGGCCATTCCAACACATGAATATGCTTTGATCTAAACCATTCCATTGTAGCTCTGGCTGTATGTTTAGGGTTGTTGTACTAATGGAAGGTGAACCTCCGCCCCAGTCTCAAGTCTTTTGCAGATTCTAACAGGTTTTCTTCTAAGATTGCCCTGTATTTGGCTCCATCCATCTTCCCATCAACTCTGACCAGCTTCCCTGTCCCTGCTGAAGAAAAGTATCCCCACAACATGTTGTTGCCATCACCATGTTTCACGGTGTGGATGGTGTGTTCAGGGTAAAGTGCAGTGTTAGTTTTCCACCACACATAGCGATTTGCTTTTAGCCCAAAAAGTTGAATTTTGGTCTAATTTGACCAGAGCACCTTCTTCCACATGTTTGCTGTGTCCACCACATGGCTTCTCGCAAGCTGCAAACGGGATTTCTTATGGCTTTCTTTCAACAGTGGCTTTTTTTTTTTTGCCACTCTTCCATAAAGGCCAGATTTGTGGAGTGCACGACTAATAGTTGCCCTGTTGACAGATTTTCCCACCTGAGCTGTGGATCTCTGCAGCTTCTCCAGAGCTACCATGGGCCTCTTGGCTGCTTCTCTGATTAATGTTCTCATTGCCCGGCCTGTCAGTTTAGGTGGACGGCCATGTCTTGGTAGGTTTGCAGTTGTGCCATACTCTTTTCATTTTCCCATGATGGATTGAACAGTGCTCCGTGATTTGGGATTTTACTACTTGGGATTTTAAAGGTACAGTACAATCGTGGCCAAAGGCTTTGAGAACGACACAAATATTAATTTTCACAAAGTCTGCTGCTTCTGTGTTTTTAGATCTTTTTGTCTGATGTTACTATGTTATACTGAAGTATAATTACAAGCATTTCATAAGTGTCAAAGGCTTTTATTGACAATTACATTAAAGTGGTTGTAAACCCTCCACTTTCACTTTAGCTCATTCTAATCTATATATAACAGGCCGCCGATCGCTGCCTGTGAAATTTCACTTACTCTGTTTCCTTATAATCTATCCTGCAATCTGTAGTGATGTCAGCTGCGCTTGCGCAGTTCATAGCCTCTTTAATGGCACTCTATGTGTGCCGTTTCACTATCCTCTGCATGCCGGGTCATTGACTGTCATTGAGAACAACACAGAGGAAGCCTCGCGATGCTGTGCTCTCCTCCTTTCCTTCCTGGTTCTCCCCTTGTGACTGTATAAGACGTCACACAAGGGGAGTGAACCATAGCAGCACACAGACTTCCATGCATTGAGATAGAGGCTTGGTTTAGATCGCGCATGACAAAAGGAAGGGCGGAAATGACATCCAAAGAAGAGCCAGCAATCACTAGTAAAGATGGCGCGGCCGATACCCGGAAGAAGAGAATTTTTACAAAAGCTAAAAAAGGTATTTCAAAACCACGTTTTAGTCACCTTTTCAATGTGTAATGGGGCGTACACACGGTCGGACTTTTTGTCTACAAAAGTCCGACAGCCTGTCCGACAGACTTCCGACAGACTTCCGGCGGACTTTCGGCGGACTTGCGGCAGACTTTCTAACGAACGGACTTGCCTACACACGACCACACAAAAGTCCAACGGATTTGTACGTGATGATGTACACCGGACTAAAATAAGGAAGTTGATAGCCAGTAGCCAATAGCTGCCCTAGTGTGGGTTTTTGTCCGTCGGACTAGCACATAGACGAGCGGATTTCGGGGTCCGTCGTAGTTACGACGTAAAGATTTGAAGCATGTTTCAAATCTAAAGTCCGTCGGATTTGAGGCTGAAAAAGTCCGCTGAAAGTCCGGAGAAGCCCACACACGATCGGATTACCAGCCAGCTTTAGTCCGTCGGCGTCCGTTGGACTTTTGTAGACGAAAAGTCCGACCGTGTGTACGCCCCATAAGGCTTACAAATACATTGTTGGATCATAATATAAAAAAAAGTCCAGGGTTTACTTCCTCTCTAAGTTTATGCAAAGAATCAATATTTGCAGTGTTGATCCTTCTTTTTCAAAACCTCTGCAATTCCCCCTGGCATGCTGGCAATTAGCTTCTGGGCCACATTTTGACTGATGGCCCATTCTTGCATAATGAATACTTGGAGAGTTTGTCAGAATTTGTGGGGTTTTTTGTTCACCCACCTCACGAGGATTGACCACAAGTTCTCATTGGGATTAGGGTTTGGGGAGTTTCCTGGCCATGGCCCCAAAATTTTGATGTTTTGTTCCCAAAGCCACTTAGTTATCACATTTGCCTATCACATGGCAAGGTGTTCCATCATGCTGGAAAAGGCATTACATAGTTGCATAGTTAGTCAGGTTGAAAAAAGACACAAGTCCATCTAGTCCAACCACTAAAAAAACAAAAAAAAACCCATACAATCCCATATACACAATCCTATACCCACAGTTGATCCAGGGGAAGCCGAAAAACCCCAGCAAAGCATGATCCAACTTGCTACAGCAGAGGAAAAAATTCCTTCCTGATCCCCCGAGAGGCAATCGGATATTCCCTGGATTTACCTATAAATGTTAGTACCCAGTTACATTATGTACATTTGGGAAAGAATCCAAGCCTTTCTTAAAGCAATCTAGTGAGCTGGACAGAACCACCTCTGAAGGGAGTCTATTGCACATTTTCACAGCTCTTACTGTGAAGAAACCTTTCTGTATTTGGAAATGAAATCTCCTCTTTTCCTCTAGGCGTAAAGAGTGCCCCCTTGTCCTCTGTGATGACCTTAAAGTGAATAACTCAACACCAATTTCCCTATATGGACCACTAATGTATTTGTACATGTTGATCATATCCCCCCTTAATCTCCTGTTCTCTAGAGAATAAATTCAGTTCCTCTAATCTTTCCTCATAGCTGAGCTACTCCATGCCTCTTATCGGTTTGGTTGCTCTTCTCTGCACGTTCTTTAGTTCCCCAATATCCTTTTTGTGAACTGCTGCCAAACAATTGGAAAGGGGATTCATCAGAGAAAATGACTTTACTCCAGTCCTCAGCAGTCCAAACCCTGTACCTTTTGCAGAATATCAGTCTGTCCCTGATGTTTTTCCTGGAGAGAAGTGGCTTCTTTGCTGTCCTTTTTGACACCAGGCCATCCTCCAAAAGTCTTCTCCTCACTGTGTGTACATATACACTCACACTTGCTTGTTGCCATTCCTGAGCAAGCTCTGCACTGGTGATTCCCCGATCCCGCAGCTGAATCAACTGTAGGAGACTTGCTGGACTTTCTTGGGTGCCCCAAAACCATCTTCACAAATGAATTGGAAATGTTTTTTATAGGATTAGGTTCATTTTCATGCCAAAAAGGGACTTTGCAATTGATTGCAATTCATCTGATTACTCTTCATAACATTCTGGAGTATATTTAAATTGCCATCATAAAAACTGAGGCAAGTGCATATACTGCAGCACAGCTGATTGGTTCCTTGTGCTGCTTCTCCCTCTCTCAGTCAGACTGATACCAAGTCAAACTCAAAAACTTACACTGCTTACATATAATAAATATCCAATAATACAGAGTACTATTTTGTGTACTATTTATCTCCCTGGAGTTTAGCTTTATCGTGTGGTAAAGACTTGCTTTCATCATGTGTATGTACATTGTCAAGAAACACATTTTGTAAAATGACAATTTGCCATTTAGATACAATAATCTTTTCTTTTTTTTTTCCAGTGATTTTGTCGGTAAACCGTTGAATTTCTGTAATGTCTGTATGACTAAGGAGCTGAAGTGTGATTTAACAGATATAAAATATAAATGTTATGCAAGAGTGAGTGCAGCAGTGGGTGACAACCAGTCAGAATGGGTGACAATGCACTTTGACCCCTACAGTGAAAGTACGTATATTTACTCTGTATCCCATCTAATGGTTTGTGTAATTATGTGGATGAAACGTCCTTGGATGTTACCAAGGACATGATTTCAACAGGAGCTCATCTGCGAATATTTGGAGGAATTCCAAGCTTCTTTGCCTACATTGTGATTGGTTAATCGGTTAACTGAGTCATGGAGAGCACTAAGGGGACTTTGTAAAAACACTTTACTAACACCATAATAAAAGCATAAGGTAGTCCAACAGATTCCTTTACTAACCCATTGCACAGGCCCCACCGAAGATGCAACTTCTCCTGACCCATCAGATGTGAAGAGCCTGGTGTCCATCAGTGCTGGCCTGTTATTTCGACAGCAAAGACCATTTGTTGATCCCCATCTCCTGGGTCTTTTTTTTTTTTTGTTTGTTTTTTAGCACAACCATTCTCAGGCTCCACAAGTGGTGCAGGAGCAGAGCTAGGGATTTCTGTAAACTGTAAAATGTTCTTAGTGTGCAGACCCTGTCATCAAATTGGCACATTTGTCGGACAGACCCTGGCACAAGTATTGATCTAACCATGTCCTTAAAACACTGCACACACCCTGTCTTTTTATGGCACATACTGTACATCGAACAGACCCTATCCTTAAATTTGCATCATGCAGACCATGCTTTTGATATGACACATGCATATAGCATACCCTGTCCTCAAATTTGTGCATGCAGCAAGCAGACCCTGTCCTCTAACAGGGTACATATATCAAGTAGACCTTGTTTCTGAATTGGCACATGCATTGAGCATATTCTTTTTCTCGAACTGGCATAAGCACTAAGCAGACTCTGCCTTCGAATTGATGGATACATGAAGCAGACCATATCCTTGATATGCAGATATAGTCTTTGAATTGGCATATCCTTTGGGAAGACTTTGTGCTTAAATTTTTGTATGCATCAGCTGACTCTGTGCTCCCATTGGCACATGCATCCACCAAACCCAATCTTTGCATTGGCACATGTACAATGCCTTGCAAAAGTATTAAATCCTTGAAATTTTCCACATTTTGTCATGTTACAACCAAAAACATAAATGTATTTTATTGTGATATAATGTGATAGACCAACACAAAGTGACACATACAGTAATTGTGAAGTGGAAGGAAAATTATAAATGGTTTTCTAAATTTTTTACAAATAAATATCTGAAAAGAGTGACGTGCATTTGTATTCAGCCCCCCTGAGTCCATACTTTGTAGAACCACCTTTCACTGCAATTATAGCTGCAAGTCTTTTTGGGGATGTCTCTACCAGCTTTGCACATCTAGAGAGTGATATTTTTGCCCATTCTTCTTTGCAAAAAAGCTCTGTCAGATTGGATGGAGAGCGTCTGTGTACAGCAATTTTCAAGTCTTGCCACAGATTCTCAATTGGATTTAAGTCTGGACTTTGAGCCATTCTAATGCCGCGTACACACGGTCGGACTTTTCGTCTACAAAAGTCAGACGGACGCCGACGGACCAAATCCGGCGGACAATCCGATCGTGTGTGGGCTTCCCCGGACTTTCAGCAGACTTTTCCAGCCGCAAATCTGACCGACTTTAGATTTGAAACATGCTTCAAATCTTTACGTCGTAACTCCGCTGGACCCAGAAATCCGCTCGTCTGTGTGCTAGTCCGACGGACAAAAACCCACGCTAGGGCAGCTATTGGCTACTGGCTATCAACTTCCTTATTTTAGTCCGGTGTACGACATTATGTACGAATCCATCGGACTTTTGTGTGATCGTATGTAGGCAAGTCCGTTCGTTGGAAAGTCCGCCGCAAGTCCGCCAAAAGTCCGTTGAAAGTCCGTCGAAAGTCTGTCGGACAGGCTGTCGGACTTTTGTAGCCAAAAAGTCCGACTGTGTGTATGCGGCATAACACATAAATATGCTTTGATTGAAACCATTCCATTGTAGCTCTGGCTGTATGTTTAGGGTCGTTGTCCTGCTGGAAAGTAAACCTCCACCACAGTCTCAAGTCTTTTGCAGACTCTAATGCCGTGTACACACGAGCAGACTTTCGACGGACTGAACTCCGAAGGACTTTTTAACGGACTTTCGACGGAGTTCTGACGCAACGGACTTGCCTACACACGATCACACCAAAGTCCGATCGTTTTGAATGTGATGATGTAAGACCGTACTAAAATAAGGAAGTTGATAGCCAGTAGCCAATAGCTGCCCTTGCGTCGGTTTTAGTCCGTCGGTCTAGCATACAGACGAACGGATTTTTCGACCGGACTCGAGTCCGTCGGAAAGATTTGAAACATGTTCCAGATCTAAAGTCCTTCTGATTTTTGACAGAAAAGGTCCGCTGAAGGTCCGATAAAGCCCACACATGGTCAGATTGTCCGCCGGATTTGTTCCGTAGGACCAGTCCGGTCGAAAAGTCTGACCGTGTGTATACGGCATTACATGTTTTCTTCTAAGATTGCCTTGTATTTGGCTCCATCCATCTTCCCATCAACTCTGACCATCTTCCCTGTGCCTGTTGAAGAAAAGCATCCCCACAACATGATGCTGCCACCACCATGTTTCACGGTGGGGATGGCGTGTTCAGTGTTTTTTGGCTACACATAGCGTTTTGCTTTTAGGCCAAAAAGTTCAATTTTGGTCTCATCTGACCAGAGCACCTTCTTCCACATGTTTGCTGTGCCCCCCACCTGACTTCTTGCAAACTGAAAATGGGACTTCTTTTGGATTTCTTTCAACAATGGCTTTCTTCTTGCCACACTTCCATAAAGGCCAGATTTGTCGAGTGCAAGACTAATAGTTGTCCTATGGACAGATTCTCCCACCTGATCTGTGGATCACTGCAGCTCCTCCAGAGTTACCATGGGCCTCTTGGCTGCTTCTCTGATAAATGCTTTCTTTGCCCAGCCTGTCAGGTTAGGTGGACAGTCATGTCTTGGTAGGTTTGCAGTTGTGCCATACTCTTTCCATTTTCGGTTGATGGTTTGAACAGTGCTCCGTGAGATGTTCAAAGCTTGGGATTTTTTTTTCCCATTTTAAAGATTTTTATTGAATTTTCAAAAGTAAAACAAGAATATAGAGGTGTTTTAAAGCAAGTTACCATAAAATACTATAATCAAACTAGAAACCTTTAAGGTGTTTAAACATTTATATAATCCCTGTTTACCCCAAAAAAGAACTCAGTGTAAACAAGGGATTGTAGCTTAATGTATTAGAAAGAAAAGGAAGGAAAAGGAAGATGGTTGGAAGTTACTTTACTATTCAGAGTACCTTGGAGAAGATTATGGTTCAGAAACAAATGTAATAGTTCTCAGTATTTTTCAGAAAATTTGAAGCCCTAGGATGTGAGATCCATTTATACCAAATTTATACCAGAAATTTAGCCGTGGAGCCCTTTTTGTGCGCTAACATTATATCATAGTGAGCCTAAGAGTTTAATCTCAAAATAACATCTGATAGGTTAGGAGCTAAGGTAGATTTCCATAGTTTAGTTATGGTGAGTCTTGCGGCTATTAGAACATTAGCAACAATAGTCCTATACTGTGGTGGGTATAGGTCTAGGTTTAGGCCTAATAAGACCGTTTCTGGTGTGAGTGTCTTTAAGTTTCCTGTGAGGGATGTGATAAAGGAGGAAATTGTCTTCCAGAAACTAGATAGAGCCTTCTATCCCCATAGTGTATGCTTTGAATTGCCAGTATCGGTATTACATCTCCAACACGTGGAGGATGAAGAGGGAAATATTTTGGAAAGTCTGTATGGGGTCAAATACCAGTGGTTTAATATTTTTTGGGCATGTTCCTAATGTTTAATACATGATGTTGCTGTTCCATTGATCTATATGGCTTTCTGCCATGTTTCCCATGAAAAGGTTTGAGAAAAGTCTTTCTCCCATTTAATCATAATCATAGTTTTGGTTTGGAGCGGAAAAGATGAGAGTAGTTTACAAAAATGGGATATGCCTCTCTTCTTTCTGCTTTTATAAGAAGTGAAGAATTCCCATATTTCGCAAGGAAGTTCCATATTTCTTTTGGGGTTAAAGTTCGTACTAAAAGTTTTAGTGTTAAGCTTATTTGAGATTCTGGTCTTATGATCATCAGGTAAGTGATGGGAAAAATTGATTCCCTGTTTAGACCAGGATGTTATATTAAGACGCGCTTTGCAATATTCAATAACTCTTAATGGTATTGAAATGTGGGCTGGGTCGCTTATTGGTTGTAATTTGGTTAAAGCAAACTTCCAGGCTGATAAGGTAGATTTAATTCTTAGGAAATTGGGTATACCGTAAAACCTTGGTTTGAGAGCGTTTTGCAAGACAAGCAAAGTTTTTTAATACATTTTTACTTGATATACAAGCGATGTCTTGATATGCAAGTACCATCAAGTCACAACTGAGTATAAAAGAGAAGAGAGGCGCTTCTAAGTGTAGCAATATGGTTACATTTAATGAACGTACAACATTTAGAAACTCACATGGTTGATGATTAAAACAGGCATATCTAAGTATACAGGCATCCTGGGTAAAGATTTCCACATAGATGATCCACTTCACCGCCAATGACGTCGTCCCTTCCATGCTGTGCTCCACGAGCGGTTCAAGCCTCGCTTTCAGATCGCTCTACTGCAGGGTAGTCTTCCTGGTCACGATTGCAGATAGCTTTACCCCGGATGCCTGCATACTTAGATGTGCCTGTTTTACTCATCAACCATGTGAGTTGCTAAATGTGGTACCTTCAATAAATGTACCCATATTGCTACACTTAGAGGCGCCTCTCTTCTCTTTTATACTCTCTAGCTCCTGCTGGATTTTGCTTCTAATCCCCTTGTGCAGGCTTTCATTTGTGGATGGACATTTTATGGTTACACAATAACATTGCTATAATCTTTTCATATGAACTATAAACTGAAGGACTTAGTGCTTTGGATTACAAGCAGGCTTCCGGAACGAATTATGCTCGCAATCCAAGGTTTTACTTTATGTACTTTTGGTAATAGGTAGTGAGCTATTGCCAATGAAAATAGGTTATTTCCTCTAGTTTTTTCATGTTCAATGGTCAACCACAATTTATCATTAGAGTGTATAAACCAATATTTAATTTGGTCCAGAAGTGAGGCGTAATAATATAGACGAACATCGGGGAGGTTCATGCCTCCTTTGGTTTTGGCCATAGTCATAATTGATAGAGCAATCCTTGTTTTTTTCCCTTCCAGATCAAGTTGTTTAATTTTGAGTTAATTTGTGTAAAGAGTTTTGTTGGTAATGGGATCAGGAGGGATCGAAAGTAGTATAGGATCTTCGGTAGCATTTGCATTTTAAATGCTGCTATCCTTCCGATCCAAGTTAGCTGAGTTTTTTGTATCGATTGAACATCTTGGTTGATTTGGGCTAATAGGTTGGGGTAGTTAACCTCATATAGTTTAGATGGTGGGTAGGTAGGTTGGATTCCCAAGTATGTAATAGAGGGATTATCCCAGTTGTATCTAGAATTTTGTCGCAAGTTGTCAACTTGATCTGGTGGAATATTCATAGGTAAGACAAAACACTTGTTAGGATTTATCTTATAATAGTTAAGTGATCCAAAGGCATCTAGGGTATTCCTTACTTTGCTTAGTGAGGTGTCAGGTATGGATAATGTTAAGATGATGTCATCTGCAAATAGGCCTAATTTATGGTCCAATTGTCCAATTTTAATACCAGTGACACTGGGGTTAGATCTAATGGATATCGCAAGGGGTTCAATTGCTAACGAAAATATGATGGGCGATAGAGGACATTATTGTCTGGTTCCATTAGATAAATTAAAGCTTTTAGAAATATTGCCTGCCGTGAATACTCTGCCCGAAGGTACCGTATAAAGTGACACTATGGCTTCTATAGATGAAGCCAGAGATTCCAAACTTTCTATGGGTTTCTGCTATGTACCCCCAGTACACTCTATCAAATGCCTTCTTTGCGTCTAAACCAAAGAGCAGAGAAGGAATTTGGCTATGATCTACATGATTGAGCAAGTCAATCATTCCTCTGGTACTATCCGGGCCATAAATAGAAAGACAATCCTGTGAGCCACCAATTCCTAGATGCTAAAACTTAAATAAAATTCCTAAAGCTCGATCAGTCCCCTGGAAATGCGCGGAAATAAGACAGGACCCTGAGGGACGTTATTTGTTCCTTAGAGGAGATATAGGGGGTCAAGAAGTAACTTTTGCTAATATTTCCGCACCCAATAGCCACCAGGATCATTTCATTGCCAAGACCTTAGAGACATTGATGGCATTCACGAGAGGACAATTGATTCTCGGTGGTGACTTTAATGTGCCTTTGATTCCTACGGAGGATACTTCCTCAGGCCACTCCTCAATTACACCGACAATTAGGAAACGTATAGCTCGCTCCTTGCACTCAGCTCATTTGATTGACGTGTGGAGGCTTCTCCACCCAAGTGAGAGAGATTACACCTTTTATTCCAATCCGCATAAAATATACTCACAAATAGATTTTTTTCTGATCCCACACGCCCAATTACTTGCCATACGGAGCTCTACGATTGACTTAATTACATGGTCTGATCATGCACCAATTATACTGGTCTACGCCTTGACTGACAATCACACCTCTAGAACACGATCTTGGAGACTCAATGAAAGTCTCCTACAAGATGAAGAAATATGCAAAGACGTCATCAGGGAATTAGACCATTATTTTAAGACTAATACTACCCCAGACACGGACCCTGGAATATTATGGGAAGCACATAAGGCGGTGATCCGCGGCATCCTTATTAAACACGGGGCACGGGTTAAAAGACAACGTACGGCACAGGTAAGATCCCTCCTAGATGACCTACATAGGGCTGAAGCTAAACACAAACATATACAAACCCCTGCGGATACTGCGGAAATCTTGCTCTTACGTAACAAAATTTCCGATCTCATGCTATTTCAGGCTAAAGCGGCGATTCAGATATGCAGACGGGTCTCATATGAGTCGGGAAACAAATGCGGTAGGCTACTGGCTAAATCCCTGCAGTCACAGGTATTGGCAAATTATATCCCTCATGTGTTGTCACCCGCGGGTCAGAAGATTACTCTGCCCCACCAAGTAGCACGGGAATTTAAGGATTTTTATGCGTCCCTTTACAATTTACGATCGACACCATCTACGCAGGGCTCCATTGAGACATACTTAGGTAAATCTGGGCTCTCCACTCTCTCTTCCGAGACTAGTAAGACATTAGATGAACCAATAACCATCGAAGAAATTCAGGCAGCAGTGAAGACTACCAAATTGGGGAAGGCCCCTGGGCCGGATGGGCTCACTGCTCAATATTACAAAACACTCCTACCGTCCTTGGGGGATCCCATGCTTAAACTTTTCAACTCCTTAGGGTCAGGAACCGCCATTCCAAGAGATTCATTAGCTGCACATATAGGTAGTGATCCTGAAAGAAGGGAAAGACCCTTTGGCTTGTGGCAGTTACAGGCCAATTTCCCTACTCAATGTAGACCTAAAAATCTTCACCAAAATATTGGCCACCAGAATCCAAATGCATATCCCATCCTTAATCCATCTAGACCAGGTAGGTTTTGTCCCAACCAGGGAGGCAAGGGACAACACGATAAAAGTCTTGAACCTCATTCATTCGGTTGATCGTACTAAAACTCCCTGTATTATTCTTAGTGTGGACGCAGAGAAGGCCTTTGACAGGGTGAACTGGCAATTCATGATCTCAGTCCTGGAACATGTAGGTCTGGGTAGTACAATGCTCAATTGGATAGGGGCACTTTATACCACCCCCACGGCTCGGGTTCGAGCTAACGGGGTTTTATCAGATCCGTTCACTATTAAAAACGGAACACAACAGGGGTGCCCTCTGTCCCCACTCCTGTTCGCCCTGTCTCTGGAACCCTTCCTGTGTACCATAAGATCTAATCCAGACATAACTGGGGTTAAGATGGGGGACTCCCAACAGAAGGTAGCCGCGTATGCGGACGACATGCTATTCACACTTACTAATCCAGCAATCTCCCTTCCAAATTTATTACAAGAATTCAGAACATATGGTAGTTTATCCAATCTGAAAAATTAACCTTACTAAATCAGAGGCTATGGGTATAGGAGTCCAACCACGATTGCTTGCCTCTCTTAAAGATAATTTCCAATTTAAATGGACCACCATGGCCCTAAAGTATTTGGGTACCCATATCCCTCCCAAACTATCCGGGATATTTGCACTAAATTTCCCCCCCGTTGCTGACATCGGTCAGGGCCTTATTAAATAGTTGGCATACAGGCCTACACTCGCGGTTTGGGAGATGCAACATCCTGAAGATGTCTATTCTTCCCAAGTTCTTGTATTTGTTACAAGCTCTGCCGATTCAAATCCCATCTTCCTATTTTGACCAGATTAATGCCCTATTTTTTGAATTTATTTGGGCGCATAGAAGACCCAGACTAGCAAGACGGCTGCTCACTAGGCCCAAAATATATGGAGGGTTAGCGGTACCAGACCTCCGTAAATACTACTACGCTACACACTTGACCAGACTTATAGACTGGAACCGTCACCAGACTACTAAACAGTGGACTAGACTAGAACAAACCCAAAGTGACATCCCCTTGAACAGAGCTCCCTGGTGCTATGATAGTCTCCCAAGAAATGTGAAATCTCATCCCCTGATAGGAGTGACCATACGCATATGCTCAGCTCTATTCACTAAATTTCATCTCACATCCCTCACATCTCCACTACGTCCGATTTTAGGAACGCCAGAGTTCACCCCAGGATACACGGACCCGGTCTTTCAATCCCTGAGGGAATTGAGACTGTTTCAGGCCTCCCACTTTATATCGAATGGCAAGTGGCCTACAGTAGCTGAGCTGATGTCCCCGTCAGGCCCATTCCACTTAGATTTCTGGAGAGCTGCACAGCTCAACCACTTCCTTGGGACATTGCCGCCCCCCAGGAGTTTTGACCAAAATCTGACGACGTACGAGATTTACTGCTCTGAGGAGGATATTATGCCTCATGCCCTGTCCGCTACATATCAATTACTCATTACACCACCAGATGACTTCAATTTGCACTACATAGAGGAATGGGAGCGAGACTTGCAATGCACACTAACGACACGTCAAAAACAGAATATCATACATTTTACATATAAATCCTCGATTTGCACGAAAACGCAAGAAACGAACTACAAGTTGTTGACTAGGTGGTACAATACTCCTGCAAAATTACATAGGATATTCCCATCCTCCTCGGACAGGTGTTGGAGATGTCAGAGGGAACGAGGTACCATCCTCCACATCTTCTGGAGCTGCCCCTTACTGGAGCAGTTCTGGAAGACTGTTCAATCTATAGTCCAGAAATTTACGTAACGCCAAATTTCAAATGATCCGGCCCTCTTCCTGCTCCACGCTGCTCACTCATCGAGTAAAGTGTATAAAAAATCACTGATACGGCACTTGCTGGACGGGGCCAAAGCGTGTATCCCTCTGTTGTGGAAATCCACACGACCCCCCTCGGTGGGTGCGTGGATCAGGAAGGTGGAGGATATTAAACAAATGGAAGATTTGATTCTGACTGCTAGAAATCGAAATGAACAATTCTCTGAAACCTGGACTAGATGGAACATGTTTATATACTCTGATGAAGGTCAGCTACTTCTGGGAAGAAATAAATAGGCGATAAAAGAACCCTCTATGGGGCTGGGCCCCGCCGATCCTAGCGAGTAAAGGCCAGTAGCTTTACACACTAGATGCCCCTCGGGACCTATACCTTTTCCAGGTATTTCTCGTATGCACAGTCCCCCCCCCTTGTATATCCTCTCTCTTTTCCCCTCTCCCCTTCTTCCACTCCCCCCTACCTCTTCTTTCTTCAATTCACTAATTTCCGACTCCTTCTCTGTCTCTTCTACTTCTCTATGTTTTGAAAATGGAAAATGAAGGGGATAACCCCAATCATCCTTATTTCACTTCGGATAAGGTTTACTTGACACATAGTATTGATAGTTTTGAAATATATGGGAGTCATTATTATCTCAACAGTGGAAGATTGACCTACTTGAAGTTATGACCCCCGATGAGCTATATAGGTTTACCTTGTCATTTATGTGATGGAGTTGTACCCTTCTTTGTGTTTGAATAAAGTATAATTTGAAAAAAAAAATTCCTAAAGCTACTAGTGTTACACACTTCACATATATCGTGCAAAAACAATTATAAATATATATACACTGCGCTAAAAGGCTTGTAGAATGCCCTGTACACACCATCGGACATTCCGACAACAAAATCCATGGATTTTTTCCGACGGATGTTAGCTCAAACTTGTTTTGCATACACGCGGTCGCACAAAGTTGTCGGAAAATCCGAACGTTCTGAACGCAGTGACGTAAAACACGTACATCGGGACTATAAACGGGGCAGTAGCCAATAGCTTTCGTCTCTTAATTTATTCTGAGCATGCGTGGCACTTTGTGCGTCGGATTTGTGTACACACGATCAGAATTTAACCGATCGGATTTTGTTGTCGGAAAATTTTATATCCTGCTCTCAAACTTTGCAAGTAGCGACCGATTGCGTCACTAATCCAGTAATGATAAAGGTCAGTGTAACCCAAAAGCTGTGATCCAAGCGGTGCTAAGGTGTCATCAATCAGGTGCCCCCCTTAGGTAATAAATGCTCACCTTTATTTAATGGCAAGAATTGAATGACTTTATTCATTTCATCTACAGTTATTGGTTCGTTTAACTTTTCCATGTTAGTGGAGTCTGTATTGTTGGGATGTTAATCTTATTTAGGAATTGAGCTATATCTAATGGTTGAGGTTGGGGAGTATTTTTGTCATCTTTTAGAGTGTATAAACCTTCAAAGTATTCTGTAAACGTGTCTGCTATGTTTTGTGGGTTGTATATGACTTTTCCTGATTCATGGTGAATTATTCTATGTATTTTTTGTTTGTTCTGTCTGTTACGTAATTGAAAAGCTAGATATTTACCCGCTTTGTTCCCTTGTGAGTAGTGATTTTGCTTCAGTTTTTAAGATTTTTTTGGGGTTGGAAATCAGTATCGCTTGCAGTTCGTTTCTTGTATCGTTAAGTTGTTGGAGAAGAGGAGGATGTTTAGGGGAGGCTTTATATTCTTTTTCAAGTTTAGAAATTTTGCTTAGCAGACTTTTTACTGCCTGTGATCTTCTTTTCTTTTCCCTAGATACCATTTGGATCAGTAACCCTCTGGTGTATGCTTTATGAACACATTATACACTAGAAATAGAGACAGAGTCATTATCATTTAGTTTAAAGAATTCTTCCAGTCTTTCTTTCATCACTGTCAGAGCTTCCCTCTGAGATAGGATATAAGTATTGTTTCTCCAAAGTACAAAGTTAGAATTTTGTTGCCCTAGGTCAATGATCATTGAAATTGGGGCATGGTCAGACCATGTTATATTATAGATACGGGCGTCTGTGATTTTTTTGTAGGAGAACTCTGTCAGTGATGAAGAAATCGATCCTAGAATAAGACTTATGAAAATTTGAATAAAAGGTGTAGTCCTTTTCTGTTGAGTGAAGGCACCTCCATGGATCATGGAATTCTTCTTGAGAGGGGATGTCTTTCAAACCCTTCCTCGTGGATTGATTTCCCTAAGTGGTGTCCATAAGCGGATCCATCGGGGCACTAAAGTCTCCACATAATATACCATTACCTTTCTGGAATTTTTTGTTATTTTGAGTACTTTTTGGAGGAATTGTTGTGGGTTTTTGTTAGGTGCATAAACGTTAGCGATCGTCAATTTTGAGTTTTCAATATTTGCAACCTGGATAACATTACTTCCCTGATGATCAATTTTGGAATCAATAAGTTGAAAAGAAATTGAGGCTTTGATGATTGTAACGACTCCTTTTTCATTCCTGCGATTGTGAGATGAGAATATATGAGAGAATTTAGGATGGGTTATCTCTTGCAAAATGTGATTCTTGTATGCACAGGATATTGCTGCCCAATTTTAAGGCATCATTCCATAGGGCTTTTCTTTTAAAGGGGTTATTAAGACCTTTCACATTCAGGGATAAAAGGTTGAGATTAGCCAAGTTGGATACATTTCTCATGTGGTAACATCTTAAGTCTTATAGATAATAGAACCATAAAGGTATTATGAGTTTCAGGGGAGTTGTAACTTCCATTCAGAGGAAAGTCTGGAGGAGGAAAATAGTAAGAAAACGAGACCCATGGTCTACAACACGATGAAACATATAAGAACAATTGAGTTGCCAAGCAACTCCTTTGTGCATTACAACTCGCACTGTCAGTGTGAGGAATAGGTTAGCCTGGAGCTAGAGGATATGAGATTTCCCTGAATAGCAGAAAGCCTGAGGTGGTTAGGTAGTGGCAGTTTTGGAGGAACAGGGATGGTAATTAGAGCTGCACAATTAATCGTTAAAAAATCGTGATCTCGATTCAACCCCCCGAGGATCTCTATTGCAGAGTTTGCCAATTCTTTCATATAGAAAATACGGAAGAGAAGGAGAGGGTAAAAACTATCATTACATGTTCCAGGGAGGGTCATACACTTGTATATAAGACATACCCTTAACCCGTTCCTGGAGCAAAAGCCAAAAGCCTGCTTGTATAACTGCAAAATAAGAGACAAGCAGGTATGTTCCTCTAGATCAAAGCATAAGCAAAAAAATGGGACCAGAAGGTCAAGAGACAGGATCAATAAAGGAGGAACTCACTGGCTGTAAACTTACGCTGGAAAAGCTTTATTACATGGATATAAATAATAAAGTAAAATTCCACCCACACTTAAAGCAATGGAACTAACCTCCACTACTAAAAAAGTGACATAGTGCAAAGTGACAGTTTCACCACCTGGTACCCTCACCAGACATACCAATTACCTCATAAGTACATAGTGAAAGACCACCCTAATAACCCACTACAGAGAATAAACAAAATAACATAAGAATAAATCTTACAAAAAGGGCAGACTGTACAATCAACGCTAAGAAATCTGAGGACAAATCTGGAAGAAAACTGAAGTGGATCCTGCCTGAGCAGGTTGCTGAAATGGGAGGACACTGAAACATGAACAGAAAAAAGTCCTGTAAAAAACGAATCCTAAGGACGGTATTGATGAAGACAGTCCTGTATCCTGTTTATATATGCATGAGATTTTAATGGAACAAATAATCCAGTCAAATTACAGACGATCTACACAGATCTAATATGATGTTGCTAGACACATACCTTCCATCCTATGCCCCCTGTATACTCCTGTATCTGGGAGGGGGGAGGGGAAGCAGCGGATCTCAGGGAAAGCAAACAGGGGCGATCAAATTGCTGTAACGGGGACACATCAGGGCATGTGTGGCAAAGGTATCTTCCCCACTTGTGCAGTGGCTGCCACGTGTGGATCCGAAGTTCCCTCGCTGTAGAGCGCAAAATAGCCGGAGCCCCGCCAAACTTTTCACTGTGTAGACCCGAAGAGCTTCCTCGTGGACGCCAGGCACAACAGCCGTACGGCGTAGATGAGAGGACTCAGCTCTGGCGGTTCACAGCTAGGACGGAGGGCTCCGCAGCCTAGCTAAACTAGACCAGCTAGTAAGATGATAGATCAAAGTCTGTTGAGGTTTCAGTTGTTGAAGGCATGTGAGATCTGAAAGGCAGTGAAGGATCTCAAGTGTGTGTCCATCCAAACAGTATCCTTACAGAATCGTAGAGTTGAGAGGATAAGAGGAAAATTCTCTGAATTAATGAGGGGGTAAAGAAGTCATTCCAGGTGGTGGCTGCAAACAATAGGGGCGTCCACTGACGCATTTCAATCGGTGACCCGATTTTCTTCAGAGCTAGAGCCAAATTGAAGCACAGGCAGCTAAATAGTAAGATGGTCTGTCTAATTGGCTACCATGTGTTCCCCACGGGCTGCCCCCTTCTAACAATTAACCCTAAAAGACTCAATAGAAGGTGTGCATCTAATAATACCTATGAAAGAAACACACTCACATAGACAAGAAAAAAAATAAAAGGTGAATTTGGGGAAAAGAAGAGAGGGGACAGAAAAATGGGGGGGGGGAGGGGAGAAGGAGGGAAGGGGGGAAAGGAAGGGGAAAGGGAAATGGTTTGAAGGAAAAGGAAAGGCACGGGTAAGGAAAATACATTACAGTAAGTATCTAAACTAAGTACAAATCAAAAAATCCAAGGCTCTGACAACACCAATAATAGGTGGTCAAATACGCCGGGCATAGAGATTGCCACACAGAGGGAGGGGAATACAAGTATCCGATATAAAACAAGTTAAATGAGTTTAGTCAAGTGCAAAAGGCACTGTGGAGATACTAATTATTCCTCTTCAAAAAACTGTATACCTGAAAACTGTATATGTTAGAGAACAAAGAGGGGTCCAACTAAGATTCTAAGAATCATGCTAAGTTGCACTCATTGTTCAGGCCCAATGGCTGGAGGCTGTTTAAACGATAGATCCACATTTTCTCTTTTTGATATAGAATCCGGTCGAAGTCTCCCCGCTTCAGGGGGAGATTTAACCTATAGATACCCTTCACTCGGAGACCCTTAGGGTCCCCATCATGATCTGTCAGAAAATGTAATGGTAGGGGTCGCTCATCGTCCTTTCTTAGGATGCTCTGGATGTGTTCACTGACCCTAATTTTGAGTTGTCTCTTGGTCTTGCCTATGTATATCTTCTCACAAGGACAGGTGATCATATATATCACCTGAGTGGTGGAACAGTTGATAAAGTCATGGACTTTAAATTCTTTTTGGCTCAAGGAGTCAGTGAACACATCCGTCCTATCCATATAACCACACATGGAGCATTTACCGCAAGGGAAGCTACCATGTAGGGGAGGCAAATCGGTAAGCCAGTTTTAACTGGGTGATCTGATGTATTCTGAGTGGGATAAAATATCCCCTATATTTTGGGATCTCCGAGCTGTCATCATCGGTCGGTTGCCAATGAACCTCCCCAGAATGGGTGCCTCAGATAAGATGCTCCAATGTTTCGTAAGTACTTCTTTGACCTGGTCCCATTGGGCACCAAACTTAGAAATGATTCTTATAGGGTCCTGAGAGTTCCGCTCATTTATGTCCACGGGTGTATCTGTCAAGAGGTCCTCTCTACTTGTTTTGATAGCTCTTTTTTTGGCCCTTCTAATGGACCTGTGTGAATAGCCTCTCTCCCTGAACCGTGTATAAAGTTCAGAGGCTTCCTCCTGGAAGTGAGCATCCAACGAACAATTCCGTCTGATCCGAAGGAACTGTCCAATTGGGATTCCCTGAATCAGAGAATATGGATGATGGCTGGATGCCTCCAGAAGCGTCTTTGCAGCAGTTTTTTTCCGAAATGTTTTGGTAACAAGTCTATTGTCCTGTATACTGATCTGTAAGTCTAAGAAGGAAATCGTGATTGGATGGTAAGTGTAAGTGAATCGCAATTTTCGATCATTAGTGTTCAGTTGGCACATGAATTCATCCAGCTGGGATACCGTACCCTCCCAGACCAAAAGGACATCGTCAATGTACCTCAGCCACAGCTTGCTGTGGCTGAGGTACAGCGCAACTTGTAGACCACCTCCTCCTCCCACAGACCCAGATGGAGACATGCAAAGGAAGGGGCCCATGGGGCACCCATAGATGTTCCCCTCCTTTGTTGGTAAAAGGAGCTCAAAAATTGAAAACAGTTGTTGGATAGCATGAACTCTAGAAGTTCAAGAATAAATTCATTTTGAGCAGCTAGTAGTGGAAAATTCTTCTCTAAGAAATGACCGACCTCGCGGAGGCCCCACTCATGGGGAATCGACATGTAAAGTGATTCCACGTCGATCCCGACGAGAAGAGCCTCCGCGGGGCAGCACACTCCCTGTAGTTGTTTTAATACATCCCTCGTATCTCTGACAAAGGAAGGCAAGTCACTCACAAGTGCCTTTATCATAGCATCAGTATATTTCCCTACCCGTTCAAGGTCTGGTGAGGGTACCATGTGGTGAAACTGTCACTTTGCACTATGTCACTTTTTTAGTGGTGGAGGTTAGCTCCATTGCTTTAAGTGTGGGTGGAATTTTACTTTATTATTTATATCCATGTATTAAAGCTTTTCCAGCATAAGTTTATAGCCAGTGACTTCCTCCTTTATTGATCCTGTACCTTGACCTTCTAGTCCCATTTTTTTGCCGATTCTTTCATATAACAAGTGGAGAGACTTATCTTCTCACTCAGCTGTCAAAAGAAAACATCCGGGCAGTCTGCCAAGTTTTTAACATGAAACATTGTAACTTCCTTCTTATATCAAAGGGGTACACTTCTGTGTGTGTAAAGAAAAAATCCAGGCAGTTTGCCAAGTTTTTAACATCGTGTAAATGCAGGAAGTTTAACCACTTAAAGTCTAAATCTTTTTCTGACACTTGTTTCTTAAGTTAAAATCAATATATTTTTGCTAGAAAATTACTTGGAACCCCCAAACCTTATATACATTTTAGCAGAGACCCTAGGGAATAAAATGTCAATTGCTGCAATATTTTATGTCACACTGTATTTGCCCAGCGGTCTTTCAAACGCAACATTTTGGGAAAAAATGCACTTCAATAAATAAAATAAAAAAACGAAACAGTAAAGTTAACCCAATTTTTTTGTTTTAATGTGAAAGATGATGTTAGGCCCCGAGAATCGCGAGAGAATCGTGATCTATCTTCTAAGCAAAAAAATTGTGATTCTCATTTTAGCCAGAATCGTGCAACTCTAATGGTAATGGTCTCCACTGGCAGTTAACAGACAGCTAATTCATCCACGACTGATATTCCATTGAGATGTCATTTTTTCCTGAGGGTTTTTATTGGAAAAAATGTTTTCTTAATGGGAAAACAGCCCCCACGATTTTAGAGTTTTGAGGCCGTCTTCGATCATGTAGATCAGTGGTCATCAACCCTGTCCTCAGGGCCCATTAACAGGCCAGATTTTATATATTACCTTGGGGAGATGCAGACTAGAATACTGCAATCATTGAGCAGCAAATGATATCACCTGTGATGTATATCAGTTATCTTGCAAACCTGGCCTGTTATTGGGCCCTGAGGACAGGGTTGATAACCACTGATGTAGATTGAGTAGGATGTTTGTTTCTTTCTATAATCAGTTTAGTGGGGAAGCCCCATCTGTATATTATCCAATGGTTGCGCAGTATTTTAGTGATAGAGTTCAGATTTTTCCTCGGTAGGATGGTTGCCTGAGAAAAGTCAGAGTACAAGATTATCCCTGCATAGGGATCTGGAAGTGGTGTGTGATGTCTTGCATATTGCATCAACATATCTTTTATGTTGAAAAAATGGATCTTGGCGATCACATCTCTTGGTAATTTTTCTGGTATGTGGGGTGGTTTTGACAACCTGTGAGCTCTATGAATCACTAACTCTTGGCTTGGTAGTGTGTTGATGAGATCTGTAATCATTTTTTGCAAGAATTTTTTTAGGTCATTATTTTTGACGTTTTCTGGAATGCCGCGAAATTTGATGTTGTTGCGTCTAGACCTATCTTCGAGTTCTGCGACTTTGAGTTTTAGTTGCTTAACTTCATTTTCAAGTACAAAATGGTCATCCACTAGTTCGTTGTGAGCTTCAGTAAAATCAGTCATTCTGTTTTCTATGTAATCTACTCTTTCTCCCAGTTTGTCTATTTCCATTTTGGATTTTTGCATAAATGCCCTTCATGTCATGCTGAATTGCCCCTCTTAGTGATTTGAGCATTTCTTTCATATCAGTGTCAATGATTGCTTTGCCAGAGGTTTGGAAGAAATCCAGCTTTTCCTCATAAGGATTATTAGCAACAACGGTCAATGTTAAAAATCACTTACTTGCTCCTCTGAAATAGGCAGCCTTCTTCTCTGCTTCACAGGGCTGGAGACATTAGATTGGAATGCATCATGTTCAGCTTGATGTTGCTGGAGCTGAGCCTGTTTTGTCTCTTTCCCTACAGAACGAGCTGCCTGTGTCAGCGCCATCTTCCTTCCTAGAAGATCTGGCCAGGCTGTGAAAAACCCTTAATTTGCGGGTTTTTTCCCACTATTTACTCTTCCCTCAGGGGGAGGGTGAGGTTCTGTGTAACTTCCAGGGTGTTGCTGTGTCCTCGGGCACGCTGGATGTCGCCATTAGTCGCTTCAAGGAATCTCAGAGAGCAGGAGCTCTATCAGTAAGCACCCATTAAGTTCCACCGACGGCCACGCCCCCTTGGGATATTTTTTATAACCTAACCCTGTTTTAAACTTCTCCACAACTTTTTCCCTGACATGTCTGGTGTGTTACTTGGCCTTCATGATGCTGTTTGTTCACTAAGGTTCTCTAACAAGCCTCTGAGGGCTTCACAAAACAGCTGTATTTATCCTGAGATTAAATGACACACAGGTGGACTCACTTTACCAATTAGGTTTAGTTAGGGGTTTCAGAGTAAAGGGGGAAGAATAGAAATGCACACCACACTTTTCAGATATTTATCTGTAAAAAAAAAAAAATTAAAACCATTTATCATTTTCCTTTCACTTCACAATTATGTGTCACTTTGTGTTGGTCTATCACATAAAATCCCAATAAAATACATTTACAATTTTGGTTGTAACATGACAAAATGTGGAACATTTAAAGGGGTATGCATACTTTTTCAAGGCACTGTATCCAGCAGACCCTATCTTCGAATTGGCTTATGCAATAACCACTAAAATGATTATTGAAAGAAATAACACATCCTACACAATCTACACGATCGAAGACGGCTTCAAAACTCTAAAATCATGGGGGCTGCTCCCCAATGAAGAAAACATTTCTTCCAATAAAAACCCTCAGGAAAAAATGTAATATCAGTCATGGATGAATTATCTGTCTGTTAACAGCCTGTGGAGACCATTACCATCCCTGTTTCTCCAAAACTGCCACTACCTAAGCACCTCAGGCTTTTTGTTACTTAGATTGTTATTATTTTGTTTATCTCTTCTAGTAATAAGTAGACCCTATCTTCGAATTGTCTCATGCATTGAGAAGACCCTGTCTCCAAACTGGACTATGTGTCAAATAGAATGGGGTTTTTTATTCAGTGGCCAGACATTATTGTGCTGGCCCCAGCAGTACTATGAATGGTTTCTTCACAATGAAGGTTCCTGCTATTTAATATTTTTCTTAAGAAGGTGACTAGAAGAGATAAACAAAATAATAACAATCTCTTGAAATTGGTACTGCCCTCTTTTTATCAGTCCTACACAATTGCCTACATAGTATCTCCACCTCAATGCCACTGCTAAGAGACCAGGCACAACAGTTATTGTACATTTTGTCTACTCTTTGCACACCAGAGAGTGTGTCCCATGCTCAATCTTTAAAGTGGTAGCGAACCTCTTTAGACCCTTGCAAATGTTGACCAAAGTCTACAGGACTCCATGTTTCTTCTTGCAAGAGCTCACAAGCTCCCATTAGATGAATGGGAATGAAGGGGAATACCTTTCCAGTCATGCCCCTAATACTTTAGCTAAGGTGCCACACTCAGCTTGGTTTGCTCCATGCTCTGATCTCTTCTTTAACATGAAGCCAGCATATCCATTGCACCAATGACTGCCATGTTCTCCTTCCAAACACTCACCCCTGCACCATATTTGTGCCAAAATCTGATGACTAGACTCTGGCTAGTTGATAACCAAGAAAAAAATCTGTGCAACTCAGAAACTGCTGTATCTATCACACATTTCCATTTACACAGTTAAAGTGTATGTAAAGTATTTTGTTTTTTCAGTTTTGGATACGTGGATGATTTTCTCGTTGGCTGATTTTCCCTCATCTCCTTGTCCTGTGACAGCTCTAAAATTGTGTTTTTTCTATAAAATTCTGAATTGGAAACAATGGTAATCATGATCAAAGAGAGGGGAGACAGACAACAATAATACGCCAGATGTCCAAACTCTTCCACGTTCTATTCAAAACAAAAAACAAAACCAAAAAAAAAGTGCATTAGATACACTTTTTACTTAGTACTGGTAATAACTGTCAGTGGGTACTTGAGATTAGGTGACCCAAAAACTAGGACCACTGTCTCAGGGCACCCAGATCAGCTGTATTTTTAAGTTTTTGTAAACAAAGAAGTCTATGTTAAATTGTACTACTTTACTGTATAACTCTTGTTCTTTTTTCTTCTCTAGCGGTGATTGGTCCACCAGAGGTCCTCGTTTTCTCCAGGTCTGGCCACCTGGACATCAGTATGTCTGGTCCTTTTGTTAAGTCTGATAGCAAACAAGACACCATAAAGGAAAAATATGGTGAAGGCCTTTACAAAATATTGTACTGGAAAGATGAAGACCCTTTTCAAGTAAGAATTTTTATAAATAACACAGAAGGGCAACTGCATGCTTGAAAGAACCCTGTGTATAACTGACCAAGGGCTACTGTACACATTAATTGTCTTAGGTCTAGGTGTGTCTAGATGATTTAGGTGTCTATGCCTTTATCTAATTTAGTGTTTCAATGTTTTTTTAGTCAAAGTGACTGCACTGAGATACTAAGTTGGCACTTATTTTTTTTATTGCTTCCATAGGAGTTTTATCTTTAATCACTTTATTCTAGTGTACAAGGGCATTTGCCATGCATTTAAGATGTATTTACCATGTATTGGCCACCTGTTCATATTAAATGAAATTGAATAATAAAAGGAAACCACTAAGACCCCTTTCACACTTGATGCGTTTTTCAGGCACTTTAACGCTAAAAATAGCGCCTGTAAAGCGCCGACAAACGCCTCATCTGCAATCCCAGTGTGAAAGCCAGAGTGTTTTCACACTGGGGCGCTGCGCTGGCAGGACGTCAAAAAAAGTCCTGCAAGCAGCTTCTTTGAGGCACTTTGGGAGCGGTGTATACACCGTTCCTCAAGCACCCCTGCCCATTGAAATCAAAGGGCAGCGCCGCCAAAGCGCCTGCAAAGCACCTCTACAGCGGCGCTTTTAACCCTTTGTTTGGCCGCAAGCGGAGGCTAAAAGCACCCCGCTAGCTGCCAAAAAGCGCCTCTAAGACTATGGTAAAGCGTTGCTAAAACTAGAAGCACTTTACTGCCGACGCCCCCTCAGTGGGAAAGGGCTCTAACTGATCTTAAGCTGATCTTACATGCACACAGTGGATATATGCTAGAGCGATTATCGATCCCATAATCACCCGTGATCAGTTAGTAGTGATTAACAATTAATACATATGCATACATTGTATGCATGTAGTACTAATAGCTAAGGATCACCAAATGTTCCAGAAGCATTTTGAAAGTGTTGAAAGTTTCTTCAGGTGGGCATAGCTCTTAAAGCGGTTGTATGGCCAAAATATATAAAAAAAACCTGTAAGACAAAGGCATAATGAGCTAGTATGCACTGCATACTAGCTCATTATGGAATACTTACCTTAGAACGAAGCCCCTGCAGCGTCACCTGGTCACCGCTGAGGGGGCTGACATGTTCCCCGGCGTTACTTCCTGGTTCACGGGCTACAGCACTGGAAGTGGCTGGAGCCTCAATGACATCACTCCTGCACTTGCGCCCATGGAGTCTATGGTTCCAGCAAATCAACAGTTGTCCCCAGCAGGGGGGACCAAGAAAAAGTAGGGCTCCAATGAAAGGCAATCTGATTAAATGTAAGTAATTAAACAAGTGTTTATTGTGGTACACAAATAGATACATGTAGACATGAGAGCATGAACCGATAATTGCATTGCCCTAATAAAATTGATCGGTAACTAAAAACCCGATCAAAACAGTAACACAGACAGGGGGGACATAAAACATGTAATCAAAACTAACCAACAAATAAACAAAACGTCCAGACGTCTAGGCAATTGATGTCTGCGTAACCAAGTACAATGAAAAGTGTTCAGCATGTGCTGAGTAAGGTTACAAACCAGACATCAATCCCCCCGGGGGGTGGCTCAAAACTAGGCTGGTGGGGAAAGAATGGGGGGGGGGAGGGGGAAAGGAAGGGAGGGAGTGGGGTGATGAAAAGGTGGGAAAGGAAGGTGGGGTACTGTAAGGGGAGCAGACAGCCGTGGAGTGGGGCACTGGTGTAGGTCCTGTAAACAGGTACCAATCAACCTGTAGATGGAGAAGATGTGGTCGTTGCTGTGTTGGGATGGAGCTGGGGTAGCAACAGGTCCAAAGTTGTAAGTGGCAGATTGCTACAGTAGGTAAGATGGTATTAAGAATCTGACCAGGTAAGCACTGGTGCGGTGAATGGAACCATGGCTTGCATATAATATGCTAGGCAGAGATATGCAAAAAGGATGGTTGAGTACATTACCACTTCCGGGTCCACTGGCCGGCCATCAATGCACCTTAGCAGTGTTTCTCAGGAGCATGGAGACCCCGTAGGAAGCACTTGGTACCATGTGCAGTATCCAACAAAGCAGAGTACAGCATAGATGCTATACACTACGGTAGTATCTGTGGACTTCCAGACAGGACCCGGAAGTGGTAATGTACTCAACCATCCTCTTTGCATATCTCTGCCTAGCATATTATATGCAAGCCATGGTTCCATTCACCGCACCAGTGCTTACCTGGTCAGATTCTTAATACCATCTTACCTACTGTAGCAATCTGCCACTTACAACTTTGGACCTGTTGCTACCCCAGCTCCATCCCAACACAGCAACGGCCACATCTTCTCCATCTGCAGGTTGATTGGTACCTGTTTACAGGACCTACACCAGTGCCCCACTCCACGGCTGTCTGCTCCCCTTGCAATACCCCACCTTCCTTTCCCACCTTTTCATCACCCCACTCCCTCCCTTCCTTTTCCCCTTTTCCCCCTCTCCCCCCCCCCTTCTTTCCCCGCCAGCCTAGTTTTGAGCCACCCCCCGGGGGGATTGATGTCTGGTTTGTAACCTTACTCAGCACATGTTGAACACTTTTCATTGTACTTGGTTACGCAGACATCAATTGCCTAGACGTCTGGACGTTTTGTTTGTTTGTTGGTTAGTTTTGATTACATGTTTTATGTCCCACCTGTCTGTGTTACTGTTTTGATCGGGTTTGTAGTTACCGATCAATTTCATTAGGGCAATGCAGTTATCGGTTCATGCTCTCATGTCTACATGTATCTATTTGTGTACCACAATAAACACTTGTTTAATTACTTACATTTAATCAGATTGCCTTTCATTGGAGCCCTACTTTTTCTTGCCCCCCCCCCCCCCTTCTGGGGACAACTGTTGATTTGCAAGTGTTCAGGGGCTGAAGGGCAATCATAGATATAGGGTACACACTAGACACTTAATACATGGTTTAAGAAGCCTCATTTTATCCAACTTGACTGCACTATGGTTCCAGCAAGCAGCTCTGAAGTTCCGGCATGATATGCCGGACCTTCAGAGCGCATGCACCACTGACGTCAGTGGCTGCATGCGGGGTGAATATCTCTTTAACAGTGTACGTTTAGGAGATATTCATTTTACCTACAGGTAAGCCTTATTACAGGCTTACCTGTAGGTAAAAATCACAAAGCGGGCTATACAACCGCTTTAAACAGAGTGAAGAGGAAAGGCAAAAAGGAAAGATCAGTACATTCTATAAACCATCTGCTTTTGCAGGAGGGATACAGGGAGAAAACCTATGTGTGTGTATGTGTGTGTGTGCAGGAGGAGGTATACAGGAGAAAGATCAATGAGTGTCTGTGTGCTGGAGGAGGGATACAGGAAAAAACCAATGTTTGTATGCAGGAGGAGGTGTACCAATATGTCTGTGTGTTGGAGAAGGGTACAGAAGAAAGGCCAATGTGTCTGTGCTAGAGGAGATATACAAGGGAAAGACCAATGTGTGTGTGTGTGCAAGAAGAGGGATATAGGAGAAAGACCAATGAGTGTGTGTGCTGGAGGAGGGATACAGGAGAAAGACCAATGAGTGTGTGTGCTGGAGGAGGGATACAGGAGAAAGACCAATGAGTGTGTGCTAGAGGGTGGAGGGCCTGGTCATTGTTTTACACAATGACCACTTTCCACTCTCCTCTCCACTTCTTTTATTTAAGCCCTTTGTTTGTCACTTTTTGTATTTTTATGTTTGTACACGATTTTGCACGTGTGACTGGAAGCGTGTAGGTCCTCAGGCCTGCCATGAAAGTCTTGGGAGGGGGTAGACATGGCCTTCTGGCTTAGTTTGCCCTCTCTCATGGTGTCTCCCTTCGGGGGAGCCCCACCTAGTACTTGGATGGGTCTGTTTCGGCAGACCCTCCAGAGAATGTGGTCCATCTGGTTTCGGCCAGAAGGACCAAGTGTAAGTACCCCAGGCTCCGTCTGGAGCCTAGCGCCCCGGGTGATTTTAGAGGGCTTGTGTACACCCGTTGCACGTTTTTGTGTTTCACTCTTTATGTGTGTGCACATTGTTTTGGCACCGGGTGAAGTTTCTGAGTGTGATTCACACACCATGGGCTTTCAAAAAAATAAAATAAATAATTAGTGTGTGCTAGAGGAGAGATACAGATGAAAGACTAATAAGTGTGTGTGCTGGAAGAGGGATACAGGAGAAAGACCAATGAGTGTGTGCTAGAGGAGAGCTACAGGGGAAAGACCAATGTGTGCTGGAGGAGGGAAACAAGAGAAAGACCTATGAGTGTGTGTGCTGGAGGAAGAGTACAAGGGAAAGACCAATGAGTGTGTGTGCTGGAGGAAGAGTACAAGGGAAAGACCAATGAGTGTGTGTGCTGGGGGAAGAATACAAGAGAAAGACCAATGAGTGTGTGTGCTGGAGGAAGAGTACACTGGAAAGACCAATGAGTGTGTGTGCTGGAGGAAGAGTACAAGAGAAAGACCATTGAGTGTGTGTGTGCTGGAGGAAGAGTACACGGGAAAGACCAATGAGTGTGTGTGCTGGGGGAAGAATACAAGAGAAAGACCAATGAGTGTGTGTGCTGGGGGAAGAATACAAGAGAAAGACCAATGAGTGTGTGTGCTGGGGGAAGAATACAAGAGAAAGACCAATGAGTGTGTGTGCTGGCGGAAGAGTACACGAGAAAGACCATTGAGTGTATGCTGGGGGAGGGAAACAGGAGAAGGACCAATGTGTGTGTGTGCTGGAGGAAGGATACAGGAGAAATACCAACGAGTGTGTGCTGAGGAGGGATGCAAGGGAAAGAACAATGTGTGTGCGCTAGAGGAGGGATACATGAGAAAGACCAATGTGTGTATCAGAAATAAAGTTTCCCAGTCTAGGATTATGTTTGTGTGTGTAAGGACACTCATCGGTCACTAACTTGTATCCTGCCCCCAGCACACATACACATCACTCCCCATTATCCATGCCAGCAGTAAGATGGCCCTCTACTACACAAACCTCTCTAGCCAGTTTCACACCAGCAGAGTGTAAGTATTAAAGTGGAAATAAAAGCTTACTATAAGTGGCATTAAAACATTCCCTCCCCCTCCTCCTACCTACAGTGCCTTAAAAAAGTATTCATACCCCTTGACATTTTCCACATTTTGTCATGTTACAACCAAAAAACTTAAATTTTATTGGGATTTTATGTGATAGACCAGTGGTCTCCAAACTGCGGCCCTTTGCTCGCCTTTATCCGGCCCTTGGAGCACTTTTCTTCCCACTGATACAAGACACTATTTCTCCGACTGTCACCAACAACGGGGCATAATTCTTGCTACTGACATCAACAACAAGACACTATTACTTCCACTGATACCAATGATGGGGCACTATTCCACCCACTGATACCAATGATGGGGCATCATTTCTCCCACTGACACCAATGATGGAGCACCATTCTTCCCACTGATACCAATGATGGGGCATTATTCCACCCACTGATACCAATGATGGGTCACCATTTCTCCCACTGACACCAATGATGCAGCACCATTCTTCCCACTGATACCAATGATTGGGCACTATTCATCCAACTAACACAAACAATGGGGCACTATTGCTCCCATTGACACCAACGATGGAGCACAATTCTTGATACCAATGATGGGCAGTATTCCTCCCATGGACACGAAAAGATGCATTGTTTATTCCCACGAACGCCAGGACAATTTCTACTCTCAATAGCCACAGTCTGCCCCCCCCCTAAAGTCTGAGGGACAGTAAACTGGCTCTTTGTTTAGAAAGTTTGGAGACCCCTGTGATAGACCAACACAAAGTGACACATAATTGTGAAGTGAAAGGAAAATGAAAAAAATTTTTTAATTTTTTTTACAAATATCTGAAATGTGTGGCGTACATTTGTAGTCAGCCCTCCTGAATTAGTACTTTGTAGAACTACCTTTCACTGCAATTACAGCTGCATTTCTTTTTGGGGATGTCTCTACCTCTCTTTGCACATCTAGAGAGTGACATTTTTGCCCATTCTTCTTTGTAAAATATCTCAAGCTCTGTCAGATTGGATGGAGAGTGTCTGTGAACAGCAATTTTCAAGTTTTGCCACAGATTCTCTATTGGATTTAGGTCTGGGCTTTGACTGGGCCATTCTAACACATGAATATGCTTTATTCTAAACCATTCCATTTAATTTTTTTTACAAATATCTGAAATGTGTGGCGTACATTTGTAGTCAGCCCTCCTGAATTAGTACTTTGTAGAACTACCTTTCACTGCAATTACAGCTGCATTTCTTTTTGGGGATGTCTCTACCTCTCTTTGCACATCTAGAGAGTGACATTTTTGCCCATTCTTCTTTGTAAAATATCTCAAGCTCTGTCAGATTGGATGGAGAGTGTCTGTGAACAGCAATTTTCAAGTTTTGCCACAGATTCTCTATTGGATTTAGGTCTGGGCTTTGACTGGCCCATTCTAACACATGAATATGCTTTATTCTAAACCATTCCATTGTAGCTCTGGCTGTATGTTTAGGGTCGTTGCCCTGCTGGAAGGTGAACCTCCGCCCCAGTCTCAGGTCTTTTGCAGACTCTAATGCCGCGTACACACGGTCGGACTTTTCACCTGCAAAAGTCCGACGGACGCCGCCGGACAAAGTCCGGCGGAAAGTCCGACCGTGTGTGGTCTCCATCGGACTTCCGACGGACCGTTTCGGTCGGATTTTTGCGGAAATCCGACGTACTTTAGATTTGAAGCCTGCTTCAAATCTTTACGTCGTACCTCCGCCGGACTCAGTTCCTGACGGAAAGCCCGTTCGTCTGTATGCTAGTCCGAAGGACCAGATACGACGGAGGAGCAGGTTACTGCATCTCGCGCTCGCTGCAATAGGAAAAACAAATCTTCCTATTGCGGCGAGCGCGGGGCATACCAGGCCCTTAGGTCTGGTATGGATTATAAAGGGGGACCCCTACGCCGAAAAAACGGCGTGGGGTCCCCCTAAAATCCATACCAGACCCCGATCCGAGCACGCAGCCTGGCCGGTCAGGAAAGGGGGTGGGGACGAGCGAGCGCCCCCCCCTCCTGAACCGTACCAGGCCGCATGCCCTCAACATGGGGGGTGGGTGCTTTGGGGGAGGGGGGCGCCCTGCGCCCCCCCCCCAAAGCACCTTGTCCCCATGTTGATGAGGACAAGGGCCTCTTCCCGACAACCCTGGCCGTTGGTTGTCGGGGTCTGCGGGCGGGGGCTTATCGGAATCTGGGAGCCCCCTTTAATAAGGGGGCCCCCAGATCCCGGCCCCCCACCCTATGTAAATGAGTATGGGGTACATGGTACCCCTACCCATTTACCTAGGTAAAAAGTGTCAGTAATAAAACACAACACAGGTTTTTAAAATAATTTATTAAACAGCTCCGGGGGGGGGTCTTCTTCCGTCTTCGGGGGTCCCTCCGGTTCATCTTCTCCCGGCGTCCGGTTGGTTCTTCTCCGCTCTCCGGCCTCTTCTCCCGGTGTCCCAGGTCTTCGGCCGGCCCCTCCGCTTTCTTCAGGTAGCTCTATTGCCAGCGGAGGTCCGGACTTCTGGGCTTCTTGGCTTCTTGTGTTCTCTTCTCTTCTCTTCTCTTCCCCCAGATGTTGACACGACGCTCTCTCCGGCTGGACTGGTCTCTGAGGGCTGCGTTGTGACTTATATAGGCGGAGACCCCGCCCCCATATGATGTCACAGTCCCTGGGCATGCTGGGACTGTGACGTTTTAGGGGGCGTGGTCGACCACGCCCCCTAAAACGTCACAGCCCCAGCATGCCCAGGGACTGTGACATCATATGGGGGCGGGGTCTCCGCCTATATAAGTCACAACGCAGCCCTCAGAGACCAGTCCAGCCGGAGAGAGCGTCGTGTCAACATCTGGGGGAAGAGAAGAGAAGAGAACACAAGAAGCCAAGAAGCCCAGAAGTCCGGACCTCCGCTGGCAATAGAGCTACCTGAAGAAAGCGGAGGGGCCGGCCGAAGACCTGGGACACCAGGAGAAGAAGCCGGAGAGCGGAGAAGAACCAACCGGACGCCGGGAGAAGATGAACCGGAGGGACCCCCGAAGACGGAAGAAGACCCCCCCCCGGAGCTGTTTAATAAATTATTTTAAAAACCTGTGTTGTGTTTTATTACTGACACTTTTTACCTAGGTAAATGGGTAGGGGTACCATGTACCCCATACTCATTTACATAGGGTGGGGGGCCGGGATCTGGGGGCCCCCTTATTAAAGGGGGCTCCCAGATTCCGATAAGCCCCCGCCCGCAGACCCCGACAACCAACGGCCAGGGTTGTCGGGAAGAGGCCCTTGTCCTCATCAACATGGGGACAAGGTGCTTTGGGGGGGGGGCGCAGGGCGCCCCCCTCCCCCAAAGCACCCACCCCCCATGTTGAGGGCATGCGGCCTGGTACGGTTCAGGAGGGGGGGGGGGCGCTCGCTCGTCCCCACCCCCTTTCCTGACCGGCCAGGCTGCGTGCTCGGATCGGGGTCTGGTATGGATTTTAGGGGGACCCCACGCCGTTTTTTCGGCGTAGGGGTTCCCCTTTATAATCCATACCAGACCTAAGGGCCTGCGACGGGGCTCGCAAGGTTTCAATCTCGCCAAAAAAAGCGGCGAGATTGAATTCCTTTTCTAGTCCCGTCGTACCAAAGTCACGTTCAAAATGAACGGACTTGTCCGTGTGTGGGAAAGTCCGTTCGTTCTGAAAGTCCGGCGGAAGTCCGTCGGGAAGACCGGATTCCGGAAAGTCCGGCCGTGTGTAGGCAAGTCCGGCCGTTCAGAAAGTCCGGCGGTAGTCCGCCGGAAGTCTGGCGGCAAGTACGTCGGACCTAGCTTTCTAGAAAGTCCGACCGTGTGTACGCGGCATAACAGGTTTTCTTCTTATGCTGCGTACACACGAGCGGACTTCTCGTCGGACTGAACCCCAACGGTCTTTCCGACAGGGTTCCGACGGAGTTCCGCGGAAACGGACTTGCCTACGCACGATCACACCAAAGTCAGTTCGTTTAGAACGTGATGACGTATGACGGGACTAGAAAAAGAAAGTTAAATAGCCAGTAGCCAACAGCTGCCCTTGCGTCGTTCTTGGTCCGTCGGACTAGCATACAGACGAGCGGTTTTCCCGATAGGAACTTAGTCCGTCGGAAAGATTTAGAAAACATAATAAAAAATAAGTATTTAGAGCCGTCAGATGAATATACGTTTGGCTTATGCTGGATTGTCTATGGGTGAGGAAGCCGTGCTGTTACCCCTTTCTCCACCATATGTTGATGACATCTGACATGACGCACTTCTCAGAATCAGTGGTTATTTAGCCTTTCTGACTTGTTTGGCGTATGCCATTTCAGGTCATCAAGTTCCGGTAAGCCTCTTCAATTCCTGGTGATGGCCCCGGCACTGATGTAAAATCTCTGTACACTTGTGGTTCTCCTACTGTCTACCTATGCCAGATTTGGTGAAAACATCTATGTGTGAACTTGAGAGTTGTTTTTTTTCCATCATTGGCCATATACTACTCCTATAGACCTTTGGTGACGTTTTTTTCACTACTTTTTCACAAATTTGTACATATTCAATATGGACTGTTATGCTTTATGATTTTTTTTTTTTTTTGAGGTGTTTGGTTCATGGAACCATCACGGGTTTCTCATTACTAGTCACTGGTACATTTGTTAACAAAGTACACTTATTTATCATTTTTCTTGTGATCAACACAGTGTAATTATTTTGTATCATCCATATTTATGGTCATATATATTTTATCAGTATTCACTTTATATATACACTTATGTAATGTGATACACATGGTTGTGGATTATAGCGCTACACTTTTATTTATTTTGTCGTCGGAAAGATTTGAAACATGTTCTATTTCTAGGTCCGTCAGATTTTTAGAAAGAAAAAGTCAGATAAAGCTTACACACGATCGGAATGTCCGACGGAATGATACTGTCGGACCTTTTCTGCCGGAAAGTCCGGTCGTGTGTACGCGGCATCAGATTGCCCTGTATTTGACCAAAAAATACAACAAAAACACACCTGTATTTGACTAATAGTTGTCCTGTGGACAGATTCTCCCACCTGAGCTGTGGATCTCTGCAGCTCCTCCAGAGTTACCATGGGCCTCTTGTCTGCTTCTCTGATTTATACTCTCCTTGCCTGGCCTGTAAGTTTAGGTGGACGGCCATGTCTTGGTAGGTTTGCAGTTGTGCCATACTCTTTCCATTTTCGGATGATTGATTGAACAGTGCTCAGTGAGATGTTCCAAAGCTTCGGATATTCTTTTATAACCTAACCCTGCTTTAATCTTCTCCACAACTTACCCCCGACCTGTCTGGTGTGTTCCTTGGCCTTCATGATGCTGTTTGTTTACTAAGGTTCTCTAACAGGCCTCTAAAGGCTTCACAGAACAGCTGTATTTATACTGAGATTAAATGACACACATGTGGACTTTATTTACTAATTACTAATAAGATTTTAGTTAGGGGTATTAGAGTAAATGGGCTGAATACAAATGCACGCCACACTTTTCAGACGTTTATTTGTAAGAAAAATTGAAAAACATTTATTTTCCTTCCACTTCACAATTATTTGCCACTTTGTGTTGGTCTACCACATACGATCCAAATAAAATACATTTACATTTTTGGTTGTAACATGACAAAATGTGGAACGTTTCAAGGAGTATGAATACTTTTTCAAGGCGCTGTACGCTGTATAGCCTTTAACCGCTTCAGATCCGGGCCATTGCCAAATGACGGCAACAGCGCGGATCTAAATTGCCGGGACAACGTCTACTGACTACTGACGTCGTCCCGTGCACGAGCGGCCTGCGCGCCCCCTGCAGGGCGCGCGCGGCGCGCTCGGTGATCAGCGAGTCTATGAGACTCGCCTGATCACAGATCAGAGTAAGGGGTTGGTCCCGACCCCTTACCACATGATCAGCTGTCAGCCAATGACAGCTGATCATGTGATGTAAACAGAGCCGGTAATCGGCTATTTTTCCTCCTCGCGGGACACATTAGTCCCGATCACGGCGATCTTCCAACACAAGGCAATAGGCAGCAGTGCTGCCTACCAGTGCCCACCAGCGTCACCCATAAATGCCCACAGTGCCATCAATCAGCGCCACCCATCAGTGCCCACAGTGCTACCCATCAGTGCCCATAGTGCCACCCATCAGTGCCCACAGTGCCACCCATCAGTACCACCCATCAGTGCCACCCATCAGCACCCACATCAGTGCCACCCATCAGCACCCACATCAGTGCAACCTATCAGTGCCCATCAGTGATACCTACCAGTGCCCATAAGTGCCCATCAGTGCCGCCCATCAGTGCCGCCCATCAGTGCCCCCCATCAGTGCCCCCATCCGTGCCACCCATCTGTGCCACCCATCCGTGGCCATCAGTGCCGCCTTATCTGTCCCCATCAGTGCCGCCTTATCTGTCCCCATCAGTGCCGCCTTAACTGTGCCTATCAGTGCCGCCTTAACTGTGCCCATCAGTGTCGCCTTATCTGTGCCTATCCGTGCCCATCAGTGCAGCCTATCAGTGCCCACCAGTGCCGCCTCATCAGCGCATATCAATGAAGGAGAAAAATTACCTGTTTGCAAAATTTTATAACAAACCATTAAACATGATTTTTTTTTTTTTTTCAAAAATTTCCATCTTTTTTTGTTTGTTTAGCAAAAAATAAAAATCCCAGCTGTGATTAAATACCACCAAAAGAAAGCTCTATTTGTGGGAAAAAAATGATAAAAATTTCATTTGGGTACAGTGTTGTATGACCGCGCAATTGTCATTCAAAGTGCGACAGCGCTGAAAGCTCAAAATTGGTCTGGGCAGGAGGCGGATTTAAGTGCCCTGTAAGCAAGTGGTTAAAGTCCTCAAAGGCAATATCTTTTCTTTTATCCTCTCAGTTGTGGTCAAGGATCTCCAGCTCCCCTTTGTCAGGGAAGATTCGACAATGGCTGTGAATTCCCTGAGCTATGACAACACCAACCAACTCCCATTACCCCCCTATTGTCAGGTCTCCCTCCCCTCCCCTGCAGTCACCACTTTCTGACACAGGGGAGCAGGAGCTTTTCTGTATCCTGTGAAAACATTGGAGTAGATAACAGATAAGGTATTTCCACTGCTCTCTTTTATAGAGCCTATGCAGCATAGGTAGGAAGATGGGGGGGAGGGGGGTGTTTTTAACACCGCTTAAAGCGGGGGTCCACCTATCTATCATTTTTTTTTTTTTTTGGAGTTCATTCACAAACTTTTCTTCTCATGATTATCTACTCACATGTTCTGTGTAATAAATCCGCCTGTGTCCAATTTCGTTGTAAAGAATAACTTATAAAATTCACTGAAGGCGGTTTCCATCTTCATTGTGGGCATTTGAAGCCCACAAGCATGTATTTCCTGGATGCGGTGAATGCTGTGCTCCCAGCATTCACTGAGATGTTGTGATGACACTGTTGCACAATGCATGCTGGGAAGCCTGAGACTAGCTCCCAAGGGACTGTGGGAGTTCTGGGAGAGGCTAGAAACACGCCTACTCCCATGGGAGGAAAACCAGGAAGTGCTAAGAAGATTAGAAAAAAAAAGGTAATTACGGCGATTTAAATTTTTTTACACAGCATGTCAGCATCTAGGCAAGGAAAAGAATGCATAGAGATAATGTTCAAAATTTGGGTGGAACCCCGCTTTAAAGTAAGCCTTTACTTCCACATTGACCTATCAGTGAGCAGTCTGCAGTGCACGTGCATGCACCTCCTAGTAATCAGCCACCACAGAAGAAGTGTTTCCCCCCAGTCTCCCATGTGCATGAACCTTTCATTATGTGTGCATGAACCCCTCAGTGACCAGTCTCCAGCCAATGTGCATTATCTCTTCAGTGCCCAGTCCTCATTTATGTTATCCTCCCAGCACCCAGTACTTCGGTCATTTAGGTTACTCCTCAGCACTCAGTTACCAGTGTATGTCCTTTTCCATTCTGAAAGGCGCTTACTTTAAAAATCTTCATCCTTTCCAGGTCCTGGCTGTGAACACTTCACAAAGTACAAAAACATTGACTGGGCTGGAGAAATGGACCAACTACTGCCTGAAAGTACAAGCTTTTATGCCTGCATATGAGAAGGAAGGACAATTCAGCCCAACAATCTGTGAGAAAACGACTTCTGATGGTAAGTATTACTTTTATTATTACTGTTATAACATAAACATAACATTGTATGCAAAAGAAAATCCGAGTCCAAACCCGGAAGAAAGATCGGGAGAAGATGGAAGCACCCATGACAACTGAAACCGCTTACAATGCAGCGCTCGAAGGGAACGCTAGGCAGGCACGTTTGCCATTATGTGTTAAAGAGGAAGTAAACCCTGATGGGTTTTACTTCCTCTTTTGCTCGCTGCTGCACCCTGCAAATGAAAAGTATAATGGGCTTGTATGCATCGCCACTTACCTGCAAAAGAATCCAGCAATGTCCCCTGTGTGGGCAGCGTCCATCTTCTGGCCCTGTGTGATTTGCCGGAGCCGCGTGACGTCACTCCCGCGCATGCGCACGGGAGCCGCAATTAATGGCATAGGCTGGGGAAGAAACGGTGGTTAGTTTAGTTTCTTCCCCGCGCATGCGCCGTTGGAATTTCCGGCAGACTAAAAGTGAAATATCTCCTAAACGGCGCACGTTTAGGAGATATTTACACTGCCTATAGGTAAGCCTTATTCTAGGCTTACCTATAGGTAGAAGTCCAAAAAGTGGGTTTACAAGCACTTTAATATGCAGTGCACACCAAGTACATCATGGCATAAAGATCCCAGGAGGTTTAATTTAAGGCTTCTAAACTTAAATAAGGCAAATTCATTAGGTTTCTTTCCTTTCTTTCTTCTCTTTTCACTTTGTGATCTTGCCAGTAGCACACTACCTGTGCTAGGGTGACAACGCTCACTCACTGTATCTATGGTGGGATAGGGACAATTGTAGACACGCACCCACACTCACTCAGATTGAACTGGATGGACTGGTGTCTTTATTCAACCTTACTAACTATGTAACAATGTAACTATGGTGGAGTTGAGTCAGTGTCGCCAACCTACCAGATTGAAATTTACTGGCACAACACCCAAAATTTACTGGCACCACCACGTTTTTACTGGCATTTCACAAAAGTTCCAAAATTACATTTTTAGGTGTAAATTTCAGTATTTAGGCTACAAACAGGTATGCTAAGCAAATAGCAATGTGATTTAAGGTAGATTTTAAGGTAAAAAAACATATTTTTGGTATTTTCGACATAATAAGGAATTATCTAGTCCAATCACCTCCTGCCTCCATCACCTGTCACCATTACTCCCTGCCAGACTGCCTCCACCCCCCTCTGCCACCATCACCACCTGCTCCAGTCCATCCCCCTCTGCCACCATCCCCCTCTGCCACCAACACCACCTGCTCCAGTCCATCCCCCTCTGCCACCATCCCCTTCTGCCACTGACCCCTCTGCCACCATCATACCATGTCTCCACCCCCCTCTGCCACCATCACACCCTGCCTCCATCCCCCTCTGCCACCATCACCCCCTACCACTATCCCCCCTCTGCCAGACTGCCTCCATCCCCCTCTGCCACTATCCCCCTCTGCCACCATCACCACCTGCTCCATCCCCCTCTGCCATCATCACCCCCTGCCACAATCCCCCTCTGCCACCATCATACCCTGCCTCCACCCCCCTCTGCCACCATTACCCCCTGCCACCACCGCCCTCTGCCAGACTGCCTCCACCCCCCTCTGCCACTATCCCCCTCTGCCACCATAACCACCTGCTCCATCCCCCTCTGCCATCATCACCCCCTGCCACCATCATACCCTGCCTTCACCCCCTCTGCCACCATCAGCCCCTGCCACAATCCCCCTCTGCCACCATCATACCCTGCCTCCACCCCCCTCTGCCAGACTGCCTCCATCCCCCTCTGCCACCAACACCACCTGCTCCAGTCCACCCCCCTCTGCCACCATCCCCCTCTGCCACCAACAGGACCTGCTCAAGTCCACCCCCCTCTGCCACCATCCCCCTCTGCCACCAACACGACCTGCTCCAGTCCATCCCCCTCTGCCACCATCACCTTCTGTCACCGTCGGCTGGGCTGTCACTCTGTCCCAGACTCCCCCCGGTCCCCGTAGACTCTGGATTGCCTGGTCCTGGATGCAGGGCTCCCCTCCATTCCGCCGGCGCGTGCTGCTCAGCCTCCGAGACCTGCTGCTCCGGTGGCAGAGTCGCCTGGCCCTGGCTCAGCTCAGCTGTCAGCTTGCCTTGCCGCCGCGGCCGCGCTCGATCAATTCGAAAATGGCGCCGGGCGGCGGTATTACGTTACTGCGCATGCGCCGCCCGGCCGAGCGCGTACGAGCTTTCCCGAGCCCGGCCGGCTTCGGAACGGCGCATGCGCAGTTGCGTGGCCGGCTCGCGGCCATCATTTTTACGGGCACCGGTGCCCGTAACGGGCATTCACGGGCGCCCCGAAAAACGGGTCATTTTTACGGGCTGCCCGTAAATCTACGGGCGGTTGGCAACACTGAGTTGAGTTGTCACCTTAGGAAGTGTGTTGGGACTAAAGAACGCCTTGTCCTTTCATCGTTTCCATATTGTAAGGTAAAAATGTTCTGTAGTCCACAGATACCTGAACAGGGATGTTAATATTGTTAGAGATAATGCTGCAGAGTGAACTTTGCAGCCTTATCTCAAACAATAATATAATATAATATAACAAAAATGTTATATATTGCAGCCTACCGGCCCTTCACTGAGGCGGCTTCATTAATATTCTTTCTTTAAGTTTTTCACCTTGTGTTCTTGTTGGTAGCACACTTCCTGCCCTAGGGTGACAACGCTCACTCACTACATTTATGGTGGAGTAGAGTTGTCACCAGGGGCGGCTGACCATAAGGGCACTGCCCGAGGGCCCGGGGCCAGTAGGGGGCCCCATGAGAGTACCTTCGGTCCAAGGAATCAGTGCTGATCCCGAGAGCCCAGTGCAGGAACAAATTCCAGCACTGAGCTCCGGTAACTGGGGCACGCTAGTGCACTCAGGACACCTTCCCTGCATTTCTTGCAGGGTGCCCAGGCTCCCCCACACAGCGATCGTCCCTGTGTAGCAGCCGACACCGGCATCTCTCCCCACTGACAGCTGTATATCACATAGAGAGAGCTCACCGAGGATCCTCCTTCTCGGATCCGATTTATACAGACAGGAGGAGGAGCCGGGGAGGAGTTAACTGCAAGAGCCGTACTGGTTATCTGAGGCCTGTGTACAGTTTGTGCATGGGGGAGGGGGGGGGGCAGGATGCACACATGGAGAAGTGATGGGGGGGGTAAGAGAATATGTGCTGGGGAGGTGTTTTTGAAGGCGAGAGCACTTGTGCTGGAAGGTGGGGTGGCGTGGTGGATTTCAAATCCACCCCCCCTCCCCAAATCAAAGAGATGCCACTTGACAATCATCTCAGGACCCTCTCTCTGCTCTCATCCCAGGGCCTCTCTCTGCTCTCATCCCAGGACCCCCTCTCTGCTCTCATCCCAGGACTCCTCTCTGTTCTCATCCCAGGACCCCCTTCTCTGCTCTCATCCCAGGACCCCCTCTCTGCTCTCATCCCAGGGTCACCTCTCTGCTCTCATCCCAGGACCCCCTCTCTGCTCTCATCCAAGGGGTCCCTCTCTGCACTCATCCCGGGAACCCCTCTCTGCTCTCATCCCAGGACTCCTCTCTGCTCTCATCCCAGGATCCCCTCTCTGCACTCATCCCAGGACCCCCTCTCTGCTCTCATCCCAGGACCCCCTCTCTGCTCTCATCCCAGGACCCCCTCTCTGCTCTCATCCCAGGACCCCCTCTCTGCTCTCATCCCAGGACTCCTCTCTGCTCTCATCCCAGGATCCCCTCTCTGCTCTCATCCCAGGACCCCCTCTCTGCACTCATCCCAAGAGCCCCTCTCTGCTGTCATCCCAGGGGTCCCTCTCTGCTGTCATCCCAAGGGTCACTCTGTGCACTCATCCCAGGCGTCCCTCTCTGCTGTCATCCCAGGACCCCCTCTCTGCACTCATCCCAGGACCCCCTCTCTGCACTCATCCCAGGACCCCCTCTCTGCACTCATCCCAGGACCCCCTCTCTGCACTCATCCCAGGACCCCCTGTCTGATCTCATCCCAGGACCCCCTCTCTGATCTCATCCCAGGACCCCCTCTCTGCACTCATCCCAGGACCCCCTCTCTGCACTCAACCCAGGACCCCCTCTCTGCACTCATCCCAGGACCCCCTCTCTGATCTCATCCCAGGACCCCCTCTCTGCACTCATCCCAGGACCCCCTCTTTGCTGTCATCCCAGGGGTCCCTCTCTGCTCTCATCCCAGGACCCCTCTCTGCTGTCATCCCAGGACCCCCTCTCTGCTGTCATCCCAGGGGTCCCTCTCTGCTGTCATCCCAGGACCCTCTTTTTGCTGTCATCCCAGGACCCTCTCACCCAGTTGTGTGACAATAGCGAATTAAAATTTGCTATTGTCTTCCTGATTCTCCTCCCGGTCAATCAGGAAGTGAAATGGGTCCTAAGACCCGACTGGCCGAGAGGAGAAGCGATCGTATTGGCCGCCGAGAAGGAGGTGACGCAAAAAAAAGGAACCCCCCCAAAAAATGGCGCTCCACAGGCGCTATTTTTAGCGCTAAAATGCCTGAAAAGCGCCTCAGTGTGAAAGGGGTCTAAGTGAAATGATTCTACCGGATATATGACGTATACT
>JBBDGP010004514.1:7500-10000 GCA_037952835.1 Lithobates septentrionalis | reverse complement strand
AAATCTATCTATCTATCTATCTATCTATCTATCTATCTATCTATCATCAAATCTATCTATCAATCTATCTATCTATCTATCTATCTATCTATCTATCTATCTATCTATCTATCTATCTATCTATCTATCTTCAAATCTATCTTCAAATCTATCTATCTATCTATCTATCTATCTATCTATCTATCTATCTATCTATCTATAATCAAATCTATCTATCTATCTATCTATCTATCTATCTATATCATCAATCTATCTATCTATCTATCTATCTATCTTCAAATCTATCTATCTATCTATCATCAAATCTATCTATCTATCTATCTATCTATCTATCTATCTATCTATCTATCTATCTATCTATCTATCATCTATCTATCTATCTATCTATCTATCTATCTTCAAATCTATCTATCTATCTTCAAATCTATCTATCTATCTTCAAATCTATCTATCTATCTATCTATCTATCTATCTATCTATCTATCTTCAAATCTATCTTCAAATCTATCTTCAAATCTATCTTCAAATCTATCTATCTATCTATCTATCTATCTATCTATCTATCTATCTATCTATCTATCTTCAAATCTATCTATCTATATATCTATCTTCAATCTATCTATCTATCTATCTATCTATCTATCTATCTATCTATCTATCTATCTATCTATCTATCTATCTATCTATCTATCTATCATCAAATCTATCTATCTATCTATCATCAAATCTATCTATCTATCTATCATCAAATCTATCTATCTATCTATCATCAAATCTATCTATCTATCTATCTTCAAATCTATCTATCTATCTATCTTCAAATCTACTATCTATCTATCTATCTTCAAATCTATCTATCTATCTATCTTCAAATCTATCTATCTATCTATCTATCTATCTATCTATCTATCTATCTATCTATCTATCTATCTATCTATCTATCTATCTATCTATAATCAAATCTATCTATCTATCTATCTATAATCAAATCTATCTATCTATCTATCTATAATCAAATCTATCTATCTTCTATCTATCTATCTATCTATCTATCTATCTATCTATCTATCTATCTATCATCTATCTATAATCAAATCTATCTATCTATAATCAAATCTATCTATCATAATCAAATCTATCTATCTATCTATCTTCAAATCTATCTTCAAATCTATCTATCTATCTATCTATAATCAAATCTATCTATCTATCTATAATCAAATTCTATCTATCTATCTATAATCAAATCTACTATCTATCTATCTATCTATCTATCTATCTATCTATCTATCTATCTATCTTCAATCTATCTTCATATCTATCTATCTATCTATCTATCTATCTATCTATCTATCTATCTATCTATCTATCTATCTATAATCAAATCTATCTATCTATCTATCATCATATCTATCTATCTATCTATCTATCTTCAAATCTATCTATCTATCTATCATCAAATCTATCTATCTATCTATCTATCTATCTATCTATCTATCTATCTATCTATCTATCTATCTATCTATCTATCTATCTATCTATCTATCTATCTTCAAATCTATCTATCTATCTTCAAATCTATCTATCTATCTTCAAATCTATCTATCTATCTATCTATCTATCTATCTTAAATCTATCTTCAAATCTATCTTCAAATCTATCTTCAAATCTATCTATCTATCTATCTTATCTATCTATCTATCTATCTATCTATCTATCTATCTTCAATCTATCTATCTATATATCTATCTTCAAATCTATCTATCTATCTATCTATCTATCTATCTATCTATCTATCATCAAATCTATCTATCTATCTATCATCAAATCTATCTATCTATCTATCATCAAATCTATCTATCTATCTATCATCAAATCTATCTATCTATCTATCTTCAAATCTATCTATCTATCTTCAAATCTATCTATCTATCTATCTTCAAATCTATCTATCTATCTATCTATCTTCAAATCTATCTATCTATCTATCTTCAAATCTATCTATCTATCTATCTATCTATCTATCTATCTATCTATCTATCTATCTATCTATCTATCTATAATCAATCTATCTATCTATCTATCTATAATCAAATCTATCTATCTATCTATAATCAATCTATCTATCTATCTATCTATCTATCTATCTATCTATCTATCTATCTATCTATCTATCTATCTATCTATCTATAATCAAATCTATCTATCTATAATCAATCTATCTATCTATAATCAAATCTATCTATCTATCTATCTTCAAATCTATCTTCAAATCTATCTATCTATCTATCTATAATCAAATCTATCTATCTATCTATAATCAAATCTATCTATCTATCTATAATCAAATCTATCTATCTATCTATCTATCTATCTATCTATCTATAATCAAATCTATCTATCTATCTATCTATCTATCTATCTATCTATCTATCTATCTATCTATAATCAAATCTATCTATCTATCTATCTATCTATCTATCTATCTATCTATCTATCT